>QKWP01000764.1:106081-132589 GCA_003550325.1 Gigaspora rosea
ATATATATATATATATTTATTTTGGTTTAAGAAATTAAAATCAGATTATAATGAAATATGTATAGTACAGTAGTGTAAAAAAAATTGAAAAATAATTTTTTTTGGACGCATTTTTAAGGGTTAGGGATTTTAGATGCACATTTCACAATAAATAATAAGTCACTCTGCTTGAAACTTGATTAAAACCCTGTTGAGCAATTAAAAAAAAACTTAAATTTGGTGGCACAAAACGTTACCAAGGTACTATAACAAGCGATTGATAGCACGTTACCATGGTACTATTCTAAGTGAAAAGATGGTGTACCAAACTTTACCATGGCACTATACCAAGCGATTTTATATGAAAATACGTTATAAAATTCCATCGCGCTTTCTCAACTAGACTTTAAAAAAATGTCTTCTGAAAATAAATATCCTAAAAATAATCCTTTTTCACTAAAACAGAATAACACTATATATACATATCATATTATTAATGAAGGATATTATCCATCAAAAGATATAATATGTTATACCTCATCTCACACAAGAAATAAAACTCGGTATAAAGTTCCGGATGATTATATAGTTGAAACAAGTTGGGGAAAAGATCATATAGTCGAATGCGAAATTGAATATCAATTAAATAAACCAGTTTTTAGAATTAAATTCAAAGAAAATTCCCAACAATATATCATAAAATCAAATGAATCCCCGTCTAAAGTTGCAAATGATTATCTAAACATTAGTATATAATATTACTTTAATAAAGCTTATATCATATAATTTTATTTAATAAATATCTAAATATTTAATATAGAGAAAAAAAAGTTCTAATACTCGTTCAAGAATTTCTGGTATTCATGTTTTTGGTCTGAATATAATTGATATAGAACATGAACGGGAACATAAAAAAAAGGAAAAGCGACCATATGCTTTAAAATCGGTTAATCTACTCAGCGAGTCCATGAAGACAAAACGCTCACCTGCATTTTCTATGCAAGTAGGCAAAATCTTTGAAAGTGAAGCTCTTAATTTTTACAATCAAATTGATCAGCCAGTTTTACAAGAAGTTCGGTTTAATGTTCAGAGCAAAAATTATTCTGCCATTTACTATAATGAAAAAAAGCAAAATATTGATGCATTCGTAAACATTATTGACAAAGGCTTAATCTCTCGTGACGCCTATAGAGATTTGACTGCACTTGAGGCTGGATTACCACGAGAATATAATGTTGCAAATGTTAAAAAAAAAATAAATGAGGAAATGGGTGAAAATATCCCAATTTTTGTTTTAGATATTAAAAATAGTTATTTTACAACGAATGAAACATCTCATATTATTGATAAGAACATTGAAAAAGAGATGTTACAGTATGTTGGAAAAGTAGGCTATAGGCCAATCACTAATATTTTGTTTTATATAAATCCGGATCTTGTAAAAAAGAATACTCTTAATAAAAATAATCCAATAGTTCACCTTCGTATCTCAGGAGATGGGCGGAATGTGCGCAGGAAGATTAAATACGTAATGATTACCTGTGCCGTATTAGATGATATTTTAAACATTTATCGAGCTGAGTGCCACTATACGATAGTTTTATATCCTGGTGAAGAAAATTATGAAACCTTACAAAATGCAATGGAGCCGATGATAAATGAATTGCATATGGTAATTTTTTTTTTATGAATTCTTTAAATAGTAGACATGGGTATTATTTCGAATTTTGGCCCAAATTCGAGCTGAAATTCAAAATAACACCTATGTCTAAGCTGTTTTTCATTAATCTATAAAAAAAACTTATAAATTGTATTATTTTATAAGTTGGTAGAAAATGGTCTAGAGTTAAATGGAATACGATGGGAAATTATTCCTTATTTTTGTAGTGACTGGAAATTTTTAAGTATAATTTTGGGCTTCAATGCACCAAATGCAAATTACTTTTGTCCTTGGTGCTTGTGCACCAAAAAGGATCTTAGTACCCACACTATGGATAAATTTATACAATCGAAAAAAGTATGGATCAGCTTAAAAGTACAAAACCACCGCCTGACATCGTAAAGCTCCTCTCTTATCTATGATTCCTTTGGAGCATTATGTTCCCGATGAGCTCCGCATAATGCTAAGAATTTGGGACCGTTTATGGTCATTAGTAATTCAGGATCTTGAATCAGAAAATCAATATAATGATCATATTAGAGAAATTATCTGCACGGAAATGCTCTGAATTTCCATTAAGTTTAATTTTTGGCAGGATTATAGCACACGTAATTGGTTTAATATGCCCTTAATGGGTGATGATAAAGAAACTGTAATGCGCAATTTTAATTTTGAGGTAATATTTGATAAAGAACGGGGCGCATTAATTAATCGTCTCTGGAGAGAGTTTGATGCTCTTTATATTGCTATGAAACAACCAGAAACCGACCCTAATTTTTTTGCAATTCAAGCAAAAAACTGGTTAAGTTTATTTCTTACTCCCCATCAAGGTGAGCCCAACACAATTCATTTTAAAAAAGGTCTTTATTGACCAAAAGACATTACTCCATACATGCATATATTAGTGTATCACCTGCCTGAATTTATGAATCGCCATAGACATTTCGGGTTGGCAGCATTTTCTTGCTCACCTGTTGAAAAGAAGAACCATAACCAAGTCTCTACCTTCTTCAGAAAGACTATGAAAGATGGTGGTGATGGTGCAGAAAGGAAATTTGCCATTTTCGAAATTCTTAGCTATGAAAACCGGTCTATGTATTTTGCTCAAAAATCCACTTCAAATTTAGGTTCTAAACGTCAACATCTTCATATTAATTAGGATAAAACGGCTAATATGCGGTATGTATTACGTACATATATCATTTTAATAGAGAAATTTTAGTTAATCGAGTAACCAAAAGCTAGCAGCAAGTTTGTATCAAAATTTCGAATCCCAAAGCTTTGGGTGCTAAAGTTTAGACAATTGAGTGAGTCATCTTTTTTTTGGATACATAAATCAATTGAAAGATAAAAAGAGAGCTCAAGCATCGATGTCATTTTTGTATCGTATCTCAAATTACAGTGCTAGATAACATGAATAGAATGTTTCAACACTATCATATTTCACGGACATGCATGTCCGCGAAGTTATATAATAGTATTGAATCGGCGAATTTTTTACTAAATTGTATTGCTGTTCCCACAAATTATCAAATTTTTAATTGTGTACAGTACGTACTTCATCGATGTCATTTTGTGCTAGATAAAAATGTTTCAACACTATCACATGATTTCACGGACATGCATGTCCGTGAAGTTATATAATAGTATTGAATTGGCAAATTTTTTACTAAATTCCACAAATTATCAAATTTTAATTGCTACGTATGTACTTTTATTAGAAATCAATACCCTTTCTATATTATGATCCCTTCTTTCTTTTTTATCTCTCTTTACCTCTCTCAAAAGGCTCTTGGAACATATCAAGTGTCTAATTAAATTATTTAATTGGACCCCACGCAGTTTAGAATGAGGACGCTGAGTTAATTCGACTTGTCCTATTAGCCAACGTTATGTGTACAAACCTTGCTTCAACCCTCTCAATGATACGTTTAAATGTTGTACATTGGTCCACTAGGAATCGCAGTCATGTTCGTATTAAAAAAACTTATTGTTTTACCGAATCTACTAAAGGTGCACAAGAATCAAGAATTAAAAGAAAATTCAGATTGTTAGACGTTCTAACCTATACGTTATTGACTTTCTCTGAACACGTTTGGAAAGTTTCTTGAGGTATAGTTTTTCTATTAAATATGCAAAATGGTGATAATTTCGTTCTATCAGCCATATATCTAAAATAACAAAATTTTTTTTCATAACCTAAGGATGAATGCAAATAGTAAGAGCATCATGCCTTTCGATCAATGGTGAATCATTGTTTTATTCGGAAACTAAGGATAATTATAGAAAAGAATTTGGCTTCTGCTGTGAAATGGTAGTTTGATAGACCATAACATTTTTTTTAAAAAAAAACCAATGTCAGTTTTTTGAAATCTTGAATAATTCGATATAAATTTGAAAAGCCATGTTTGGCTGCGTTTGTAGTTATCAACTCTAAAGGTAATATGTTTTATAATTGGTATCGTTTTGCCTGCGGACCTTATATTTTAAGCACGTCAAAGGCTCATAGATTTCTTTTTTTTTTTTAATAGATGAAAGTAAATTGAGTGAATTTATTATAATAAAAACAAAGGGATGGCTCCAGCATAAACGTGATGATTTAATACAATATTAATAAAGTTGAATTTGAGTACTATGATACTTTCGAACGGAATTCAAGATCATTTTACTTGGAAACTACCACCTTTGTCCGATTTCGCTCAAATGCTTTAATTAACTATAACAAGGCTTGCTTGTTTACTACATAAATTCCAAAGTAAACCCATTTCTTGTAGTAATTTAGGCTTATATGGATTATTAATATCCGTATAAAGCTTGGTTTCTTATCAAACCCTGATGCAATTTCTGCCGCGCGTTCACTGCAAAATTATAACGAGATAGAAGAATAGTTATGATATCAGGCAACCCGGAAGTTTTTAATATATCTTCCTAAAGTTTTTCTTTCATATGGTTCACTTTATCAATAATATCTTGTTAAGACATTTGGATGAAAGGTAAACATTTTGTAAAGTAGTCTTAAATACCAGGAACGAAGTGATGCAAATCACGAAGTGGAGGGTTTTACAGCAATTGAAATACTAGGAACTAAGGCTAAACAATTTTCATGGGACCAATCTTTAGGTTCAGGTGGCGAACTGGGTTTTTAATACCAATACTATTTACCTTTACTAATTTTTGCCAATTCATTACGAAAATGTAAAGATCTATGTCATAAATCGTTAATGTGCTTTTATTAATACTCAACATAGTCTAAGTTCATGTTTTTTTCAAAAAAATAAACTAAATCTGTTGTGTATAAAAACTTAGATAGATATATCCAGCCGAGATTTGATTATTTTTTGTATCTCTTTTGATTTTCATTTTCCACTCGACAGTCAGTTTTGGTAATCTATTTTTATCAAATAAATTGCAATTAGCCTTTTTCTCAGCTTGTGCATTAAACAATATAACGAATGTTTGGTGATCATTATCAAAAAATTTACGGCCCCAATTTGAATTATTAAGAATATTAGTCAATTGCAAGTATGCATCGGGCCCATGAAAAAAGCATTTATAGCTACCATTTCTAAAATTAAAGTAATGAATATAGCCTTCAAAAACTCTAAAAAACAGGCTTTTCAAACACGGAAATGAAATAGTTTGTTTTCCTGATTGCTTAAAATGTTCTTTAAGCTTACTTCCTATAATATATATAAGATCAGATTTAAATTGATTGATTGCTTCGAAAGGTAATACGTACAAGACTTCGCGACGAATATTATATTTTCGAAAAGCATTTTGGTGGAGAGTTAACCCTTTTCTTGTTTAATATATAACTTTACAAGTTTTACACTCAAAACTTTGTTGTATAGCCATATATGGAATAAAAACTATTGGGTAACCAACAGAGACATTAACTTGATCGTCATTAGCAAAAATAGCTTGATTATTAGTCATTACGGTTTGTTAAATCTATATATTAATAAAAATAAATATTAAATAAGTTAGTTATATATATTATAACATTGGTAATGACTTCTTACTCGATTAATTCTTTAAAGGACGATTGGTTTAGAGATAGAGATCGGTCAAATTTTCGATAATAGATCATTGATTGATTATATGCATAATGGATCGATATTTTTATCGATCATCATGCCTTGACCAATCATGTTGATTTGATCGATCACCATATTTTGACCGTCCTATTGCTTTGATCGATCACATGGTTTGATCAGTCAAGTTGCTTTATCGATCATAATGCCGGTCATGTTCTTTGATCGATTATGTCTTGACCGTCACTAATGAAATTGGATTAAAATAAAATGTAGATTTCTATTTAATCCTCTAAAACCCATTTATACTCTACTCTAAAACTAACCTCTAACCTTAATCCCTACCTAACCTTAAAAAATGTGCCCCTTTTATTACTATACATATTTCAATTATTATGTCTTGAATAAACGGGTAATTATATGCATGTTTTAGATAACCGAAGAACTCGCTGAACTCGCAGAAGAAAATTAGCTTGTTAAAATTTGCAAATTTCACTAGCTATTTTTGCTAGCCATCAACATCCGGATATACTGTATAAGTTATTTACCTACAATATTTTAGATTACTAGAATATCTTTCTAATCTTGTTTTATTTATATATCGTAATTATTTGATAGTTTAAAGATTATTAATCAATATGTGTATCGCATAAGGCTTAATGGGGTTAAATATAGTAATACCGGTAATTTAAGACATTATAGGAAAACATTACATATCAGAGCCCCTGGATATTTATTAGGCATAGCTGATATATAATTATTTAGTCCGGAATATTCTATTAAATCAAGGAGTTTCACTTAACGAACTAAAGTAGATTTTTTTTCGAATCTTATATAGACGACATATTCCAGATTTATTATATATGCTGCCCTATCTATGATTGGGATCTAAAGGTCATGACATGTTCGTAAAAAATTTTATATATGTATACACGATAATACTATATATTATGTATTTACTACCTAAAAAGAAGCAAATTGCATAGTACAAATTTGTTTCTTTGGGGT
The DNA here is from genome assembly GCA_003550325.1 of Gigaspora rosea. Lineage (NCBI taxonomy): Eukaryota > Fungi > Glomeromycota > Glomeromycetes > Diversisporales > Gigasporaceae > Gigaspora > Gigaspora rosea. The sequence continues at coordinate 112,763 of QKWP01000764.1, forward strand.
GCTAATTTTGTCGTATTGATGATAATATACAATGAAATATTACAAACTTAATTGCGAACATAATAACACAAAAAAAAAAGAACTCCAAGATTTTATCTAATAAAATTTCAGCATTTTCTTTTTGTGACATTTATTTTAAAAGATTAAAGAATCAAACTTCATTAATTTTATTTCGATTTCATATCTCCCATAATAAATTTGTTTCTATATCAATTCTTTATTTGATTCTTTCTAAATTATTGCCTGAATACTATTAAATTTACTTGTATTAAGATGGATATAAAATAATATTAAAATTATAAGATAAATAGTCGAATTACCTTATAACTGGTCTGTAATATTTGGAAATATTGTGTCGTATCTTCCTTGGTTTGCATGACAGAAAACCAATTTACTGAATGTTTGTGGAGCTAATCGAGTTCTTTTTTTAGTCATTATGTTTCTACATTGTGAAAAGAGGCGCTCACAGGGGACAGAAGTAGCCGGAATTGCAAGGTATTTGTGAGCAAAACTTGCCAATTTCAGAAGAGTATTTTTGTGAGCTGCCCATCACTGTAGAGGATTATTCAAAGGTCCAATCGTTTCTATTATAAGATATTGATTAACCTCATTCTTGTTTATCAAATTTTTTTGAACTGTCGTAAAAACTGTTGATATAAATGATCCGGATAGATCAAGCGTTACTTCGTTCGATGATGATTCTAAATCTTCGTCACTTATCATTTGGTCATATTCCAACTTGAAATAATCTTGGCATGTTAACGTTGCGCCCTTGTATTCAAAATTTTTGCACCTTGGATCAATTGCCGTCGCGGTAAATAATATTTTGTCGTCAGAAAACTGGAAAAATAGTTCGAAAGGAGAAAAAACAATTTTCAAGCATTAGTCTCAAAATTAAAAAAACAATAAAAAATAAAAAATAAAATAAAAAATAAAAAAAAATAAAAATAAAAATAAAAAATAAAATAAAATAAATCAAAAATTAAATAAAAACCGGTCTAAAAACTATCAGTTTGGGAATTTGAGAATTCTCGGGTCAATCATCAAAATGACTGGTCGATTGGAGAATTCTCAATTACAGCTGATTTGATAATTTGTGGGACACGTGATGAATTTTGTGATGATCCCTAAAGCCTTTGTATTCTAAAATCAAGGTTTTTTATTAGCCTTTTCCCGCAACTCGTCTAATCTGGCTTGGTTGAAACAAAGTTCGGCTTTCGGCTTTCTCATTTTTTATTAGAAGATCGGTGTTGTTTTTTTCATTAATAATGTTTTGGTAGCGGTTGGCTTCTTCTACTATGCAAAGCACCGTTTTGTTCATCCAAAAATTTTGACAATTACTTTTCGGTAATAACAGTATAGTTTTTCGATAATATAATTTTTAGCCAATATATTATCGCGGTATGTTTTATACTGGCTGAAAATTATATTATCGAAAACTATACTTTTATTACCAAAAAAATAATTACCGAAATTTGCTGACGATCATTACAAAATTCATCATGTGAACCACTAATTTTCAAATCAGCTATAATAATATGGATTAAAAACTTTACCTTATAATACTTTTCAAATAATTTCGACATTATTTTTTTAATGCTTTTGACCAGATCAGTCGTAACAGCTGGAGACTCGAATTCTTCTGCGTCTTCATCCTCATCTGATATTTCCTCATCATCTAATATATTAATACGATCATTTATTAAACTAGTATTAAAATCTGTTGGTTCGTCTGTAGAATCATTCTCATCTTCGGATTCTTTTAGTAAAGCATTCCGAAGGGTGCTCATCGTCGAGTAAATAATGCTCATAGTAGGATATGAACTGCCTGAAATGTAATTTGTTATGTCATTAAAAGGTTTTAAAATGTTAATAATATTAGCAACTGCGGTCTACTCATCCTCAGTTATCATAATTGCTTTTAGACATTTTCCATCTGCAATTGTATTTTTCTCTTGCTGGACAGTAAGAGAACTTGCGAGTATCTCAATGTAAGGTTTAAGCTTAAGCATTCGAACCCATGCATTGTAAGTAAAGTTCCAACGGGTCTCAATATCATTTTGCGTCCGTACCAGAGTATTATCTTTACTCTGTATATAAATTGAAATTATTATTAAATAAATTTTAATAAAATTCGTCAGACCAATTGGACCCTCACCTTTTCTCTGTTCAATTGATGTTGTGTTTGAATTGATACTTGTACTGCCTCGAGCCGTTCGCTTTGTTTAGGCATGGTAAAAAATTTGATCAAACGTTTCATCTGAGTAATTAAGTGTTTGGCGGGCAAAAGCCCCTTTTGTACGATCAGATTCAATATATGCGCAGAACATGGAATCCACTTAATACCAAGTTTATTACATGCCGATTTAACATTCCCCCCACTGTCAGTTGTAATTGAGAAAACCTTATTCTTTAGGTTCCAATGCTCAAGAACATCTTCAATGCATTTTACAATTGCATTAGTGGTATGCGGATATTTAAGAGAAGTAATTGCTAAAACGGCTTCATTTAATTCGAACATTTCATCAATCCATGTTACTATTATGCCTATATAACCATTACGCGAATGCGCTGTCCATAGATCTGCAGTTAATGACACAGTTTCAGCTTTGTTTAAGTCATCCCGCAGGTGAGAACAAATTTGTTCAAATCCCTCATCAATCAGACTTTTAACCTTTCCCCTACTTGGTACAGCCCAATGTAAATCCACAATTTTCGCAAATCGCTTAAACATTTTATCTTCTGTAAACATAAATGAAAGATTTTGGGAAATAACGACCTCAGTAATAGCCCTATCACGAATAGCCTGTTCATTTATGCTATGCGGCTTTGATAAAAAGTTTCAAACGATCTTGTAATAGTTGTTTGTTTTTTGTTCAACTAAAAAAAAAATTAAGCTTTATATAACTAGTAAGATTTTGATTGCACTAATTTAAAAAAAACTTACTTGTTGCGCGGTCATTTTTGAATATCCATGTACAACTTTAAGGTGTCTCCATAGTGCTGTTGTAGAATCGCTGGTTTTTATTTTAGTATCACAGGGCTTTTTATCTGCATTTCGACATTACACCCTACGAAGTAAAAATCCACCAAATTTAGATACTTTTGAACTTTTGGAAGTATCGCTTGATTGTCCAACTGATTCATCTTGCACGTTAGCTTTTTGACGCTTAGGTAAAGCTCGTTCATATGAATAAGATGAATCAGTTTCATCATATTCAGAAATCCTTGTGCTTTGTTTCTTACGTGTATATGTTAAATCGAATGCATTTCTTGTTCCCGATGCTGCTTTTAAATCACAATTACGAAAAGGATCAGGACATATCAGCGGATTGGCATAATTGGGCCTTTTTTCAATAAACTGTTACACGAAATTTTGCTCCTAAGTGATGTTGAAAAACTAACAAATAAAGCACTTGTTACGACTAACAAAAGGGCTTCTTCGACGTCTAGACAAGTTAAAAAACCAAAAAAATCCAATAAAAGAGCTATGCTAAGCTGTAGAAAGAAGTACTTTTACCGTTTGTTGAAATACTCGGGTGTTTTAGGATGAGTTGGGCATCGTAAGATGGGTTGGTAACTATCAAGGGTAAATTCGGATGCTAATTTTCAAAAAAATGGCCTTTTTAATCTACTTTTGGCTTATAATTAAATACATGAATTTCATAATGTTCTATGTACTTAATTATAAATGCAAAGCTGATTAAAAAGGCCATTTTTGTGTAAATTCGCTCTATAATAAATTTTGAGCAAAATTTTTTTGATAATCCTTGATCATGATTGGTCGATTTACCCAACTATGCCGATCCGCTGATATGAGGCTGTTTTAGTAACTAAGAATATGAAATTGAAAGTGGCACTGCTGCTCTTTTTTTTTTATTATTTGAATATTTTTCTTGCTTACTGATCGATGATTCTGAGTAATAGTTAGAACTAGTAGGTATCGTTTCTTCCTCCGAGTTGAATTCTGATCCGTATTCATCAGGTTCATAACTCTGGTAATTATCTTGTGGGTCTTGTGGCATATATTTATCAAGTTCATTGCTCTGCCAAACTCTTTTTGGTATTTCTACACAATCCACTTCTTGTTCATATATTTCTGAACTTACTGCTGCTGACGGACTATCCATATTCTAAATGTTCTAAATAAATTAATAATATTTTTAATAAAATAAACAGAAATTAACAATAAAAATATAAGTTTAAACTAACCTTTTTATATTTTCCTCTTCGTGCTCTTCCCTTTTTATATTTATTTTTTTCTGACCAATTGTCAGTTTGAATATTATATTTATGGCACGCAGTCAAAGAGGATAAAAAATGTATAGTGGTGAAATAAATTTTGTGGTGAAATAAATTTTATGGTAAAACACGACTTTTTTTAACCGATTTAAAAAAAATAAAAGCAAAATTTTAAATTGTTTTACCTTACTAAGTAAGTTAATGAATGCTTTCTTGATAAATTGGGCTTTGCACTACATATAGTGAGTTCTCAAATATTCAATATGCATAATATGTAAGTACGTATGACATATATGGTATGTTGTCATACTGATGTCATCGATCGTGATCGATTAAAACATATGACCGCTCGAAATAATCGATTAAGATCTATGATCAATCAAAATTCTATGATCAATCAAAATTCTATGATCAATCAAAATTCTATGATCAATTAAAATTCTATGATCGATCATGCTCGAGCAGAATTTCAAGTTTGGTCACGATCAATTTGACCGAGCGATCGATCATTTTATGACCGATCTCCATCTCTAGATTGGTTTTTGGGTTGGACGATTTGTTTGACATATATTAAACTTATAAAAATTTTTGTAATTAATTTTTTTTTTTACTATTTTTGGGGTACAAAATGATCAGCTGATATAAAATTAAGGGTACAAAAAGGGCTAATTCCAAAGATCCGCGTATATGAAATAAAATTTTATATTAAATAGCGAAAACTTGTGAATATTGTATATTTAATAAATTAAAATATTATATAATAATAATAAATAAAAAAAAAATTATAATTAAATTGCGAAAACTTGTAAAAACTTGCGAAAACCTGTAAAATGTTTAAAAAGCATGATTATGTGAATATAATAATTATTAATTGATATCATATCAGATATATATTGATATATATCGATTATTATTACTATCGATAGTAATCGGCAGGGGGGTATGGGTATCGATATATATCCTACCAGTTAGTAATCGATATATATCTATATATAAAATTTGCTGATGTGTTTAAGAACTTTAAAATAAATAATCTTCACATTGTGCTTGGTTTGAAGATTTTATTGATTTTAAAATTTAATTAGTTTCGAATTTATAGTAGTTAATTAAATAAGGTTCTGATTTCTGATCTCTAATTTTCCGATCTGACCTCGAAAATGTTGTTTGTTGTTACATATCTACCCCAGTATCGGTATCAAAAATTTACCCCTATGTGATTATTGGCCAATAAAAGATCATAATTTGGTGTAATATAATACAATCAGGAAAATTCAAAACAAATGTCACAAAACGTTTCTTTTATCAAAAAAAGCTTATTTTTCAAAAGTTTACATAAGAAACCACTTTATTTAACTAAAAAAAGTTTTCCTTGAGCGATTTTACTATATAACAACCTAAACCCAAACTCTAACTGAGCACTTACTCTAACCTTAACCTAACATAAACAAACTTGAAAGAATTTTGGTACTGATCACGTGGGGTGAATTTTGATGGTGATACTGGGGTAGATGTTGATATGACTTAATTACATGATTTTTGGTTGTTTTTGATTGGTTAATAGGCCAGAGATATATAACTTATATATCTCTGCCCAGAGATGCCTAGAAAACCCCAATAAATAAACGTTAAAAATTTTTAAAAAAAGTTTTAAGTTTAAAAAAAATAAAATAAATAAAAAGAAGCATTAAAAGTTATTAAATAAAAAATTGTAAAACAATTTAAAATAAAATAATTTTTAAATGTTTAAGAAAAAAACATTAATAAATAAATATCAATATAAAATAACGATACTACTATTATGCACCATAGGTGCTATACATAGGTGCTACACACCATAAATGTTGCACACTATAGATGTTATGCACAATAAGTGTTACACACTATAAATATTATACCATTCGTATGTATGTACATACTTACACATATTTGTGCATGTGATACAATAACACAGATAAATTTATTTAATCTCTTTTCAAGTTTATACGTATGTATTTGCAATAACTATTTCTCACAATAAGCATAATCAGTATTGGCAAAATATGAACATGGACAATATGGACCATTGGATATGGACATTTATAGACTATATCCATATTGTTTATATTTTTTTATTGGATATAAAACACTTAGTTCAAATAAAATGCATAGGCTATAGCTTCAAAATATTCCAAACATAAAACAAATTGAAGCTAAATTTGGGTGAAAATCTAAAATATTCTGAAATTTTAGTAAAAAAAATATATGGACATGGACACTATTTGGATTAGTCCATGTTCATATTTGTCCATGTTCAAATAAAATTTCTATTGGACATAGTTCAAATGCCAATACTAAGCATAATGCAAGACAATTCTTCAATTATTTGATACAGCATACAAAAAATTGATGGTCCCAAATCAGCTTGGCATAAATCAAAACAATGATTCAATGTTATTTCACAATTTTCTGAAAAATTCCGGAATACAAGAAACTATTGCACTGATCTTACTTTTTAAATCGATTAATAGTGATGCAATAGAATCATCCCAATGATTATTGAGATGATAATACTGTATCACTAATCAAAGAAAAGAAATTTAAACCAATTGATCATAACCTTATCTTACCAAACAATAACTTGGCCGGAACTTTTTGAATCAATTTTAAATACACTTATCCCTACCCTTTTGTGAAGACTCGAACTTTTTGAAACAATAATCAATAAAAATAATCTATTAAAGCCTAGCTCTTAAGTACATTTAACAAAGCTAAATAGTGTTTAATACTATACTACTAATATGCAAGCAAACAACATGCATAAATACGTGAAATCCAAATGCTGTATCCGAAAATTCATAAATTACACTTACATGCGTATGTATGTACGACTAAATTTTGACACCACATGTGCGAGAATTATGTCCAGTTTGGCCATATACCTACAACGACGGGACTTATTTTCATAGTTAAAGTTCTTGTGAACTATATAATACACATTAGTAGTATCAAATCCTTCTAATTATATAAATCTTAAACATACATGTTTTTGTTAAATCCTTACTATTATGTCTTGTGTCTGATAATGGTATATTATCATATTTGTCACTATCTTGAATAATTTATTTATGTTTGTTAAAATTATCACACATTCGAGCATTATGACAGTATTATGATCTTCTTGACCACAAACACCACAATATCAAGAAGCACTCTTATAATGATTCTTTACTATTATAAAATTAATTAGTATTGTTAACTGTTCTTGATTTAAATGATAAATGATATACACTAAACTTACCTATATTTGTGGTATTTGAACTTTCTACATTCTAACTTGTACTATTCATACTGCATGTTCAAAAATTATGGCCTGATTTACCACACGCACTACAACTATGAAATACATTTTTACAACTAATAACATTCCTATTGGCTTCCAAATTGGTAACCTTATTTCTTTGAACATTCAGAGTTTCACTATGATTAATTTTACTTATTTTATATATGTTCTCTTTGTTATTATCATTTGCATTTTTTGATTTTTGACCCTTTGACTTGATGCCAATTGGATTGTTAATCGTAGCTGCAAATCCAACAGAATCATCATCTAAAACATTATGTCCATTGCTCATCATGAGTTCTATTTTCATTTCTCTTAAAAGATTAATATGCATTTTATAGAGTTCATCATATCTTCTTGTTATAATCACTAAATCGAGAGTTTTCTTCATAATACTGAACCCTCACCCAGAACCCTGAACATCTCTCATATAGGTTATAACTGATCTGCATGAATTTAAACGTTTTTGCTACCCCTAAAATCAAGTAAATTTGCTAAAAGTTGGATTATTACATATAAATTTTATAGTAATTTGCTAAAAACTTAATTATAACATCTAGTATCGGGTAAAAAATATAGAACAAATTTTTTAAAACTGTAATAGCTATTAAAACCCACTTTTGAATATATAAAATATGTAAATTTGCTTTTGAAGATACCTTCACTCAAGTTTTAAAAAAAATCAAAACTTCTATCAAAAACAAGCTGTACCAAAATTTTCTAAAACTTTGAGCAAAGGTATCTTAGCAACCACCTAATCAAATTCGATGAAACTTTTTTTATTTGAATTTTATGGATCATAGAATTTAAATAAAAAAATTTTCATCAAATTTGGTCAGGTGGTTGCAGAGATATCTTTGATCAAAGTTTTAGTGAATTTCAAAATGCATATCATATGACAGATAAGTTTAAATTTGTTGACAAAACTTTGATCAAGGATATCTCTGCAACCACCTGATCAAATTTGATGAAAATTTTTTTACTTATTCTATGGATCCATAAAATTTTAAGTTTTGCCAAAAATTTAAACGTATCTGTCATGTGATATACGGTTTGAAATTTTCTAAAACTTTGATCAAAGATATCTCTGCAACCATTTGATCAAATTTGATGAAAATTTTTTATTTGAATTGTATAAACCCATAGAATTCAAATAAAAAAATTTCATTAAATTTGATCAGGTGATTGCAGAGATATCCTTAATCAAAGTTTTAGAGAATTTCAAAACGTATATTACATAACAAATACATTTAAATTTTTGACAAAACTTTGATCAAGGATATTTCTGCAACCACTTGATCAAATTTGATGAAAATTTTTTTACTTATTCTATGGATCCATACAATTTAAATAAAAAATTTTCATCAAATTTGATCAGGTGGTTGCAGAGATATCTTTGATCAAAGTTTTAGAGAATTTCAAAATGTATATCACATGATAGATACGTTTAAATTTTTGACAAAACTTTGATCAAGGATATCTCTGATCAAATTTAATGAAAATTTTTTTATTTAAATTTTATGGATCTGTAGAATAAGTAAAAAAATTTTCATCAAATTTGATAAGGTAGTTGCAGAGATATCTTTGATCAAAGTTTTGTTAACAAATTTAAATGTATCTATCATGTGATATGCATTTTGAAATTCTCTAAAACTTTGATCAAATATATCTTTGCAACCACTTGATCAAATTCAATGAAAATTTTTTTATTTGAATTCTATGGATCCATAAAATTCAAATAAAAAAATTTTCATCAAATTTGGTCAAGAACTTGTAGAGATATCTTTGATGAAATATTCTTTTATTTCCATAAAATATATTATAAAGAAGCTGTGCCAAATAAAAAAAACTATTATGGAATAAATATTTAACCAAATAACTTGAAATTTTAGAAAACAAAATTGTAGCCTATTCTCTATTGATTATATTAGTGCGCAGTAATTTGTTTTATTTGAACTTGTAAAAATCTAGCCTGTGATGATAATTTTTCTGTTTTCATCAAAATTGAAAATTTTAAAAAATCCCAAATCTGGAAGCAAATTGAAAAATTATCATAACTTTGTCAATATTACTGTAAAGTCCCGAATATAAGCAACCCCCGAAAATAAGCAACCCCCTCATTTTGAGATTAAAATACTAAGAAAATAAAATAAGCAACCTTTGCTAAACATATATAAAATTTATTATAAACTTTATTGGACATTTATATATAAGGTATATTGACCAATAAAATTGAATATTTTAAAGTCCCGAATTTAAGCAACCCTTTGAAAAAATTTGGCTAAAATGGGTGGCTTAGGGGGTTGCTTATATTCGGGACTTTACGGTAATCTGTTTTTGATAAAATTTTAATTAAAGACTCTCGAATACCTATTCTATCGCTTACTAAATCATGTTTTGAAGGTTTTATTTTAAGAAAGTGCTTCTGAAAGTATTTGAAGTTTAGGGAAAAACTTGCAAAAACGTATGCGTCCAAATTTACAAAAACATTAATATCTTCATGAGTTTTTAATATTTTTTCATGAAATTTAAGATTCTATTAGTCAATGTTATGCGCTACAAGTCTTGTTATAAAATTTTTTTTTAGTTAGCATAGTAAAATATTTTGTAAATCATTGCTGAACAGTGGGTTATTTTGAAAAAGCAAAAAAACTTATTACAAAGAAACTGCATTGAAATTGTTTATAGAAACTTTCATCAAAGATATCTCCATGAGTTCTTAACCAAATTTGATGAAAATTTTTTTATTTTAATTTTACAAATCTATAGAATTCAAATAAAAAATTTTTAAAAATATTATGATTTCAAAATTTTACAAATTGATTCTAACTTTGTGCTCTAAAAAACTTATTCAGCATATTAAGATACATTATGCTGGTATATTTAATTTTATATTTCTTGAAAATTTCAGAGAAGATACTAACTACATAATAATTACTACGATTATTAGGCCATACAAAATTAATTTCTTGGATTTCATAACCCAGCCGGGTCTAAAAATCAAGAATCTAAATTTCAATTTTTTTTAATAAATTAGCCAATAGAAATATATAGCAATTACTGCTATAAATCTGGTGTGGGAAAGCATACAAATTTATGACAATTACTATCTTAACGTCATAAATCTAATTCAGAGTTAATGGTCAATTAATATCAATTGTGCGCTTTAATATTTTGATATAATATATTTGTGCCTTTGATCAGATCCAAGCATGCTTTCTTTTATTATTATAGTTTAATATATGTTAACATGTGCAAGTCATGTGCAGCATGTACAGCATGTGCATCATGCACATCGTGTGTGATAAACACGATTGGCATAGAATGGCTCAAAATGTTCAAATTGTGCGATATTTAAAAGTTTTAGGCAACGGAATGGCTCCAACTACTCAAAATGTGCATATTTTAATATTAAGTGACTAAGCAGGTTAAGTAGGTTTTGTAACATCGATTTTGGTTATATTTTAGGCCTCAACTGCCAATATGATGTGACAACTAATAAAATTATTTTTGAGTTTATATAGGCTGATTGTATGCTTAAAAAATTTTAATGCAGACTAGCCAGATCTTAACTACTTACTATAGTAACAGAATACATAACATGTAAATTCTGTAACAGAATTTATCACCGAAACAATTCATAGTTGAAACTATTTGCAACAAAATATTGTGGTCACCAAAATAATCAATAATTTTGTAGCAAATTTTTTATGTACTAATATTAACTCAACCATCAATAAAACTGTAAGAGAGAAATCTATTTTTAGATCCAGTTAAAAGTTTTAAAAAAACTATTCTAAGTCATGTTTTTATATCTTTACTAGCAGAATTAATCAAACTCAAAATGTTCTGAATAGAGACTGCAATGATCATTGTTGTGATCCAAAATATAAAAATGTGACTTAACGTGGCTTTTTTAAAAACCTATGACCTAAAAATATATTTCTCTCTTTTATATTGAAAAAGTTTTATAACAAAATTTTTTGTATTAAATAATGATGATAATTCTAATGCAATCAACTTAACCTTAACTATATACATTGGTATTCAAATTTAATTTCAATTGTGTATACCACAATAGATTATAAATCTGTAATAGAATTTTTAATGATAATAATATTTAAAAAACAAATAAGATGGGTTGCATGAATATGCAACTTATTACACTAGTTTTTAGATTATTGCAATGTCATATCTCCAGGTCTCAAGGCTAAGTTTAATTTCTCGCTACCATTAGAACCATAAAGATCCAAAGAATCTATTTATTAGTAATGTAAAGGAGATTAGCTTAGTTTAAAAGCACTTTTTTAGAATTTTATTGTTAAAAATTTTTTTTTAAAAAAAAATAAAAATCCAGGTGGCCAGATCAAAATTTTTATTTTATGTTATGAAAACCAAGAAATTAACTTTGTGAAGCCTTATATGAATTACTAACTAATTTGCTTAATGATAACTCCGCGCAATTGCATTACATAATTATTTGTTTATCGACATACAATCACAATCAATGATCATAATACATATTTAAGTTGCTATTGATACTAAAGCCTGATTACATGCTACAACTACTTTTACTTATTTTCAATTATAATTGATTATAATTTTGCTCTGTATAGTCATTAATAACTTGTTATATCTGGATCAATCATCATAACATGACTCAACTTGTTATAATAATTCTTACAAAATGTGGGTAAATTGCTAAAAATAAAATAACATGTATAAAATCTTAGTAATTCGCCAAAATATTCAATTATGACTCTTTTTAAAATTAACTTCAATTTGCTAAAATTTAAATTTGGACCTTAGATCAAATTTGAATCAATTTGCTAAAAAAAAAATATGACATATATCAGAGATGTCCGGGTCCTCCTCATCCCACTGTTTTTTGTGTGATATTTCATTACGAACCTCATTAGTAAAACATAGCTACCACGAATATTATCAAAATGAGCAAAGTTGACATGTAAATTATGACTAAACGATCCAAATTGTTCATTGGCTATTGTTGAAAGTGCGCAATTGCAATACACATATCAGGTTCACAGGCTGCTTTATCTAAATACCATCAGTATAATACAAGTCCAATACGAAATTTGGCAACTTTTGATGATAACATTATAGCAAAAAAATATCAACAAGGAATACCACGATTAATTAATGTTAGACAAGTACAAAGATGCATTGCCTCATCATATAAGACTATGAAATGATGACTTTTCATGTCGATTAATAAGACCATCCAGACCTTATGAATACTTGTGTGATCTAAATTAACAATAAGTTGTTCAAGTTCTATGACAAATGCATTATATATATCTTCAGTAAACATTCCAATTGGTGTATCATCAATTGACTACAAAAAGAACTAGTTAGTTCTGGTTAAAAAAAAACAAATAAATTTGTTTACAGTATTCAATAAAAGAAAACATGCCTAATTCACAAGTTCATTATCCAAATGTATTAATTGTGCCCGATAGTGAATATTGCAGTTTATTTCATGCCGTTAAATTTTAAGAATTGTAGCTGTCAAAAACTTTTGACATGATTTATCAACTGCCTTAAAATATCTACAATAATAGTTTTCATTGTAAACATTTGGTAGTAAACCTACAACTTCATTAAAATGCTGGTACCGATCTTCCTTAATAAGCAATCTTTCAATTGTATTACTTAGTTCAAATAGAAACGACATCCCATTAATATGTCTTTTGATAATATAGTCAAACCCCTCTATAATCACCAAGTTGGTTACACATCAATATGGTGATTATATTTAAATGTGATTATAACTTTAAACCTCTATATAGTCACAGTTATATTAAAATTTTTATAAAGTGATTATAAAAATTTATAATAAAAAAATTATTACAAATCATTAAATAGAATATTTATTAACCAAAATATACTATAACACAAATATTATTTTATTATTTTTTTACTAATAAGCACTTAAATTAATAATACTAAGGGAAGTGCAGTAAATTACGTAATTAGATAGGACTATTGACCAATCAAATTTTATCTTTTATAATATTAAAAAAACTCAAAAATGTCTTTGACCCTACAATCGATTACAGTTGCTACATAGTAAAGTCTAAATTTTACTATGTGAATCGATTAAAGTCGATTAAGTAAACTTTTAAGCAAATCAAAATACACTTATCCTAAAATTTTCATCAATATTGAAGAACTTTTTATTATTTGACTTTTTGATTTTACGTTCAATGAAGAAATTAAAATTTTTTTAAAAAAAATATTCGATGAACGTAAAAATTAAAAGACAAATAATAAAAACATCTTCAATTTTAATAAAAATTTATGTGTATGTGTATTTGATGTTCCAAACAAGTTTACTTAATTGATATTTATCGATTAACATAGTAAAATTTATACTTTACTATGTAGCAAGTTTTCATGAATTTTAATTATAATAAATACTTAGCTATTTTACTATATATATATAGGACGTGATAAAGTGGTGACCCCCTCCCCCTAATAAATTACATGATTTAAAAAATTGGTGATTATAAAGAGGTATATTATTAATAAAATTGATAAAAAAATCAAAAATTTTTGGTGATAGTGATTATGAGTAATTTGTGACTATATTGAGGTTTTTTTTACTATATTTAAGGTTTTTTTACTATATTTAAGTCCGTTGCACAATATTGGGTACTTGTATAGAAGTGTGACTATATAGACTGTGATTATAGAGGGGTCAGACTGTATTATTATAGAATTTACCGGTAACTCTTTGCATAGATTGAACACTTGCATTAAATGATCTATATGTATAACAAAGAACCCATGCTTCTTGACAAGGATAGAGTTGTCTCTCCAAATATAGCACAGAATTGGGATACTTAAGTAATATATTTGCCCAACATCTTTCAAAAACTGCTTCTACCCAGCTATTCTGAACATGACAAAATGTGTCAAAAAACCTCTTCTACTTTTCACCTTTATACTTATACAGAAACCATTTTTCAAGATTTTTTTGAATGTGAAAAAGACAAAAATGATGCTTTGTGTTTAAAAAATTTCACTTATAGCAGAAATCATCGTGCAATTAGTATCCGTGAATAATAGTTTTGGCACCAAACTATTCGATACTTTAAACAAATTTTCCAAAACCCAAGAGAAAGTTTCTTTTGTCTCGTCTGATATAATACCGTATATTTCCGAAAATAAGCAACCTTTTTTGGCCAAAAAATTACACGAAAAAATGAGGATTGCTTATTTTCGAAATATTGAGTTTTTTGAAAAAATTAAAAAAAGTACTAATAAAAAGTTTTCCAAATGACACCAAATTTTTACTATAAGTGTATTTTTATGCACTAAACAACTTTACTTAATCGACTTTTGAAGTTTACTTAGTAAAAAAAAGTTTTATATGTAGCAACTACTAACATGTTTTTGAGATTTTTGAAAAAAAACAGGTGGGTTGCTTATTTTTGAGAATATACAGTAGCAGTTGCTACTAACCGTGAGCGATTATGATTGTTAATTATTACAACAACACAGAGCTTTATTGAATAACGGTTCATTTTAAAAGTTGTATCCATAAGAACAACATCATGAAATTTACTCCATAGCTGTATTTGGCTTGGTCGCATCTACATAAGACCAACCAGATAGCTGTCTATTATATTGAACTTTGTATCAACAAAATAACCTGGATCATCCCTTTGTTTTTTTATTAGTTCCAAATACATACTACCAGTATCACCTGCTACTTGTTTTTTTTCACTATGAATTTTTTGGATCATATTATATATATTACGAGAGTAAATATATTTTTCAGGGTTTTTTTGTTGCAAAATTTTCAGAATCGCACCAGCTTGTACACTACAAGAGGCAAATAATCGAACATTATCTTGTATTTTTTTTGTTAACTCGATATCTTGGTTTTATCATTTTAACATTCTCAACCATTTCATGGTTGTGCATACTAATGATATTTGAAAAACGAATCTGATTATCATTTTTCCATCAATATACATTCACATAAAAAGTACAATTTTCCATTTTATGGCTTTTATTTCTTTCAACAATTACATGTGCTTCTTTGTGTTGCACATATTTCTGCCCTTTTGTACATGAATATATACTATATTTAGATTTATTATCAATTTTATCATTTTTACTATGAGTTATACAGAACGCAAACCCTTTTTCTTGACTATAACATTCAAGCAATCTATCAACATTTGCATAAGAAAAACAATAGTTGGTCTTAATTTTATTAGAAAGAATGATATTAATCTTTTTTCTATATAAACTTACTCATCAATGGCTTTCCATGTTCTGAAAGTTTAATTTTCTAGCAATGAATAGATAGGTCCCATATTTTTTCATGGTTGCTCTCTAAATCCGATTCATCATCAATTACTATCTTTTCATCAGTATATTTCATATTGTAAACATTTACAGATATCTCATTATTGTTCATATTAGCACTTATAAAGCCTTCATAACCATTATCAGCATCGAAATATTATCGAAATCATCAACATCAAATAAAGAAGAATCATTCATGATTTACAGTGAAATGATAGAAGAGAAAATTAATGCAAGGAGAAGCAATATGAAGAAAGTAATACACTAAAAAAAAAGTGCACATGATATGTAAAAAAAGAGGTCCAAAAAAAACGAACCGCGAAAAAAGTGCCAAAGGAAAAGGCTATTCAGAAAAAAAAACAGTTTAGAAAAAAAAGCAGCCTTGAAAAAAACAGTCAAAAAGTACTGTACAATTCAAAGAAAAGGCTACATGTGATACAGAAAAAATAGCAACAAAATTAAAACTGATAGTATAGAAAAGTAATGCAACACAGATAGAAATGCTGCACAGTGAAAACAACACAGTAAAAGCAAAATGGTGAAATAGACACGGTGGAAAGTAATACGGTGAAGGCGACATAGTGAAGGTGGTACAATAAAAATAGCAGCAAAATAGGACCCCAAAGAACTCTGATATAATGCAGAGATTACTAAAAAGGAAATTTTTGCAAAGAAATTCATCAAACGTTGCATTTTTATATAGTAAATTTTTTTTAAATTTTGGTCTATTTTATACATCAGAAAATTTTTTATATAGATACATATCGATATATAGCAATAAATCGATGCATATCGATTAGAAAATAACGGCATATATCGATAATTTAAGGTTATATAACGATACATAACTAAAAAACGATATATACCGGTAAATGATAAATATCATTAAATAACTAATTATCGATATATATCGATTATATTAATATCGATACAAATCATTTATTAAATTCATATTGCAATCTAGCAGACCTAATACTATCAACATATAGCGATATTTGTTATTTATCGATTTATAACCTATTAAAAATATTTGATATATATCGACAATTAACAAAATATCGCTATATATCGATAGTAATAGGTCTGCTACATTGCGATATGAATCTAATAAATAATTTATATCGATATTAATATAATCGATATATATTGATAATTAGTTATTTAACGATATTTATCATTTACCGGTATATATCGATATTTTGCTCTTTAACAATATTTAGTTTTTTCCGATATATAGCAAAAAGATTTTTGTATTACCATGCGATTTATAATGCGATTTNTATATCGATAGTAATAGGTCTGCTACATTGCGATATGAATCTAATAAATGATTTATATCAATATTAATATAATCGATATATATCGATAAATAGTTATTTAACGATATTTATCATTTACTGGTATATATCGATATGTTTGCTCTTTATCGATATTTATCTTTTACCGATATATATCGATATGATTTTTTGTATTACCATGCGATTTATATCTATTTATTGATTTATATCGGATATTAATTTATCCGATGCATATCGATATGCATCTATTTATTGCATTATAGCACATATGTTTAAATTGATTAACGATAAACTCTTTAATTTTATTAGAACATGTAAATGTTTATTAAATATTCATTTGTCTTATCAAATCTTGAAACAATATGAACAGTTTTGTCTATACTTTCTATGGGAATACAACTGTAATACTTAATTAATTTTAATTTAGGGCATTCCCACAGTTCGCCCTTTTCTTCATACTACCAAACAAGCACGAATTCAAGCGGTTCTCTGTTTACCGCTCGGTAAAACTCAAGTATTAGCAATACCTGAAAATTAATATATAATTATTATATTAGTATATAATTACTCGTGATGTAATGATAATATTGTCTATATTCGCGCTAGTTTTGCTTTCGTTATTACTCATTATTATTAATATACTTATTACATTATATATATATGCAGAATCAGATATATAAATATTACTTACTAAGCCGTACCAATTTACTTTTTCATCAACTTTAGCACTTATTACAACATTAGAAAACATAGGTTTTCCGTGAAATTTCGCAGTAGCACAAATAATATCAGTGCTATCTAAAGCTGCTGATGCAAAAAATTCTATCCGTGCATTATCGTCAATTGACATAGTTAATTCTTCTTCAAAAAATTTGTCGCGGCCGGTTAGCAGGTTTTGCAAACCTTCTTTTTGTAAAGAGTCTATGTCTTTATTTTTTTTAAGGAAGTCATCAAGATCTTTCAAATTTATTGTCCACAACCACTTTCTGAACCCTTTTGTTCTTTGTTTTCTTTTGGAAACTTCTTTTTCGGTTAACTTTTTTTTTTTAACCTATATCAATTATTAGCGATATATAGCCATTTTATTTAATATATATGAATAGAGACCAAATTAGCAAAAAAATTTGTGTCACGAAAAATTAATTATCATGAATTATCGATGCATCGATAATTCATGATAATTAATTTTTTGTGATGCAAATTTTTTTGCCAATTTGGTCACTTTTTCAGCCTACCGTATTTATTATTTGTTTCATATATTCTTTTTTGTTTGACATGCGGTAGAGATTTTTGACATAAGTCTTATAAAGTGTTTCATATGTTTCCGTGGACATGCTATTTACTGACCCATATTCTTTAATTGCAGGTATTATATGATAGCACCAAGAATGTAGTTTTGGGAGTTGGAGGCCACTTTGAGAATATTTTGAAAATATTGCAATAAATTCTTGGGCCCAATCCATAATAAATGTCTATAATATTATACATAAATACTGTAATAAAGCATTTGTAAAGATAAGTGTTTGTTTTACCTAAAGCTGATTACAAGATTTATTTGTAAACGATTCTTTTCGAGTGGCAATATACATTCGAAGGAACTTGTAGTGAACCTGATATAACTGCTTATTACTAACACCCGCCTTTCATAATTATTGTATAGATTATCTAGGGCAAAGATTATTATTTTCATTATATTTCTCAGTTCATCAGCTGTTAAACGTGTTATGTCAGATATATTCTTTATTATTTTGAGGCCGTGAAATCTAGGAATCAACGTTAATCGTTGTTCAAAATTTTGAATTACTTGGCTCTCACACTGCTCAAGTAAAAGCTCTTTAGTAAAGTCTAGCATATACTTGAAGAGGCCAAAATCCAAGGTATGCATTCGATCGGGGACGATTGCTTCATATATATTGAAGTTACTATAATTATATATTAATTTAGGGAACTGTTATTGCCACCCCCCATTTTTGTTAATGCCACCTATCCGGCCTCTGACCCAAACCTCCAGCCCAACTTCCGGCCTAAATCATGTGACCCAAGCCACAAAACAAGATCACATGACCAATAAAAATTTTGTCTAAAGCTACTTAATAACACAAATTTTTGGTGCATCATGTGTGTTACCTTATCATCCAATCACATTATAGTACCGGAATCATAAGATTTTATAGAATTTTATTAATAAAATTTTATAAAATCTTATAATTCACAAAATTTTACCAATTAATTCTAATATTATGCATTAAGTAAACTTGTTAAGCACCCAAAAATACATCAGATTGGTATAATTATTTTTATTTTACTTGAAATTTAGAAAATAGATGCATAATTTTGGATTTTGGATCAAAAAAGTCAAATTTAAGCATCTTTTCTCCGAATTTCTAGTAAAATGAAAACAATTCTGCTGGTTTGATGTATTTTTAGATGCTGAACAAGTTTACTTAGTGCATAAAGTTGGAATTAATTAGTAAAATTTTGTGAATCATAAGATTTTATAGAATTTTATTAATAAAATTCTACAAAATCTTAAAATTCATAAATTTTAATTAATAAATTCTAACTTTATGCACTAAGTAAACTTGTAGAGCATCTAAAAATACACCAAATCGGCATAATTATTTT
>QKWP01000764.1:153535-172220 GCA_003550325.1 Gigaspora rosea
TTTTTTTTTAATAAAAATATATTATTTTTTATTATTTTTGTGAAATTTATAAGTGATCAATATTACATTATTACTGTATTAAAATATATAAATATTTGAATGTATTTTTTTGATATATGAAAAAATTAGCTAGTATTTAATATTTAGGCGAGCATGTGAAGGGTGTGGCGCCTTAGAGAAGTGGTCAAGGTGTCACCCCCCAAGCGGCAAGTTGACAGTTCGAATCCCACTGTTGACGCTTTGAACAATAGGCCTGTGTTCAGTAACCATGTGGCTCAGATTGGTTTAGTTGCAAAAACCTGTTACCTTGGTTCCACCATCTTGAATGGGAGCTACGGCGCAATGGTGTTATTGTTACACCGTAAAATCCAGAGAACCAGAGGAATGGAAACCCGTTTGGCAAGTCGCGAATTAGGAGGTAATAGTAAAAATCTACAACGATACTACCAAAAGAAGGTGGGTAGTCGGGATCAGAATGAACCTAATAAGGGCAAGCGGCTTTGTCGCTAAATCCGTATCCGAAGTGGAATGGGACACAGAAGACAACGATAAGCAATTGGTGCGAGGGTAAAGTAGCCCTTAGGCTGATGATTTATCAAAAAGAGTTGGGCCCCTTAATATCTGCGTTTGTGCAGTGCAACGGGTAGTAATAGGAAGAGCGTGAACCAGAGGGTTTAAATAGGCAATTCCCGTAGTTGGGTTGTAGATATGGCAGCTAGTGTAGAACCTTCGGGCGGACTACTTAAATTAGGCACCAAAAGTGCACGTGTGGCTAGTTGTATTCTCATTCATGTAATAAATATTACGATCTAATAACTCATAATAAAATCCCGGCCATAGTACCCGGCCTTTAAAGAAAAAAAAATTTAAGCGAGCATGTAGTAATTTATTATTATTTGCTTTTTACCAGATTATTGATTAAAGATTTGTGCAGAAAATTAAATCTGGCAGAAAATAAAGAAAAAATTTCTTCAACGATCGCTGGCAGGGTCACAGATCTGCATTAATTTTTAATTGTTTTTATTAGAAATTTGCACAGATCTGTACTAAAAAAAACTTTCCGATGTGCACAGAAAATTAAATCTGCGCAGAAAATTAAAAAAAATTTCTTCAATGATTGCTGGCAGGGTCGCAGAACTTCATTAATTTTTAATAATTGTTTTTTTTTAAAAATTTGTGCAGATCTGCACTATAAAAACTTTCCCGATGTTCTTCTATAATATATTTAAATTTTATCTGAGTAATCGCGTCTATATGATAGTCAATTTTTAAAAATTGACTACCGTATAGAAGCGATTACTCGGATTAAATTTAAATATATTATAGAGGNGATTACTCGGATTAAATTTAAATATATTATAGAGAATATCAGAAAATTTTATACTTGTAATGATAGTAAATTGTCATGCCATGCAAAATGACCGAAACAACAAATGAGATAAGTATACTTTGTTCTTTTTTTTAACGATTGACATCATCAATTATATTAATTTATTAATTTTATTACTATAATAACCAAACAACAAATGAGATACGTATATACTTTCGCTCTTACAATATATTAATTTTATTATTTTCAGATATAATAAATTGTCGAATAAATGAGATGAGTTTTTTTTTATTATATAACGATTACAGACCAGTATACTCAATCTTTATTTTTATCTAATTTCATATAATAAATTGTCGAATAAATGAGTTTTTTGTTACTATATACCAATTAAAAACGAGTGCATTCAATCTATATTTTTATTATCTAATTACTTATGATAAATTGTCGCTATACATAAGGTAGAAAGGGTAATTTGACGAAGTTAAAATAACTAATATAAAAACTTATTTATTTTAATTGTCCGAAGTGTAGCGAGGACACACGAGTAAACTTGAATGCATGTCTATGCAATGTTAGTCAGCTCCGGCCAATAAAATTTGAGGATTGACAGTTCCCGTGATGATTCGCAGTCAGTGCAACAATTGTTCAATAGACCGTTTCCATTGTTACACATGTGCACTATTTTGCATGCCTACGTATTAATTGCTTGTTTTCGCTTCAGACCTATATCAGATTCTGATTTTCTAGTATTAATAAATGACTTATTTTTTGTATTAAACTTTATACATGATTTAGAATTATTTTATATAAAATTAGTAATATAACTTCTTTTTTTAAAGTGACATTATACATTGTATCAAAAAGTTTAAATTTAGAGAGATAGGGGTATTTTGACAAATTGATGATATCTCATATAATCCAACGATCAGAATCGGATGATTTTTGTACCATTCGATTCATCTCGATGATACGAATCGAATGGTATAAAAATCATTCAATTCTGATCACTGAGTCACGATATATCATCGATTATATGCTACACAAAAAGAGGAATTTTAAATAAGTGTAAATCTGGCAAATAATCGATGATATTTTGTGATCTAGTGATTAGAATCAGGTGGTTCTTGTACCATTCAATTTATCTCATCGAGACAAATCGAATGGCATAAAAATTATTCGATCCCAATCATTAGATCACGCGATATCCAAATTTGCCTTTTTATTTTAAGTTGTCAAGAAATAAAAAATTTGTCGTTATACGTAAGTTGATTAAAGAAAAAAAAATTTGTCGTTATATGTAATTTGATCAGAAAAAATTTGTCATACGTAAGTTAATCAAAAAAAAATTGTCGTTATATGTAAGTTGATCAAGAAAAAAAATTTGTCGTTATATGTAAGTTAATCAAAAAAAACATTTGTTGTCATACGTAAGTGACCAAATATCTAATAAGATAATTGCACTTTCGTTTTTTTTTTAATATATACTATATATCGATTAATATCGTCATACTTTTCTTGGTTATATATATATAAGCGATTTGGCAATTGTAGAGGTAAAGACATTTTTTAGAATTTCAAAATGGCTTCTAATAGTAACACTCCTATTAACAACACTCCTGCTCTCATTGACAACACTTCTACTCTTTATAACAACACTACAAACAACAGTACTCATAATAACACTCCCAACATTAATAACAACCCGCTTTCTGATAACACCACTTCAAACACCAACTTATTGCCTAACAATACTTCGAATAATCACTTACCTCCTCCATATCTGGCTGTCCTCATTGATAACAATCAATATATATTGAATACATCTCGACAATCATTTAATATCGTTGATGATTATGATTTTGACTCATCAGTTAGAAGCATTGCAAGTGTACAGAATATATTTGAAAATATGAGTAGTAAAGGTAATAAAGGTAAAGTCAAACAAAATCAATTGAAACAAAATTCACCTTGTCAATTCACCACAAACCCATCTCGTCAAACCATACCACCTCGTCAATCCACACCACCTCGTCAATCCATACCAAACCCATCTCATCAATCCACACCAAACCCACCACGTCAAAACTCCCCTCATCAATCAACATCACATACTACCGAACGTCGATCCAACCAAAACCTATCCCATCAACGTACTACTGAACGTCGAGCATCGCGTATTAGTGATCGCAATAGGTCCTTATCACCACTGCCATGTTATACAGAAAGTGAAAGATCTCGATTCAGTTCTCGATCCAGGTCACGTTATAGGTTACGATCTCGTGATCGATAATCACCCACACCCAATCAGTATCAAACGCACGATCGATGATCACCCATACCCAATCAAATACGCAATCATAATGGTATATGTTTGTTTTTTTTGATCTCTAGATTGGCCCTTAGTTGAGAAGTTTTTTTTTGAAATTTTTTTTTCAAAATGATAAGAATTCAGCAGTTATGTTGAGTATCGCAAACAAGTCGATACCAAGCTTTTTCAACAAACGAACAATGAGCTCCGAGAGCTAAAGGTTGAAATGAGATGCCAAAGGAGTGACCAAGAAAAGGACTTTTCTGCAAAGGTGTTGGACTAAGTCTTTGTGTGTATAATATAGTGTATGGAATATAAAACTTGTTTTTAAACCTATTATAAAATCCTTGCAGGACGTATATACAGGCGTTGTAAAATGTCTTTTCCCTCTCCACGTCTATCCCACACAAAATACATTAAAGGAAGCCCTTAAGGGCTACCTTACCGAAACTTCACCGAATACATGTCGACTCTAAGTGAAAATAAATTCACCAACCGTTTTCACAGAGGGTGGTGTAGCCAAGTATATAATCGTTTTATATCGTTTTATTCAATATATTTATTTTATTTTAATTTCAATTGTTTAATTGTTTTGTTTTTTTTTCTTTTGCTATTTTTTTACTAATTTAATTGTTTTTCTTTTTTTTTGCTTATTCCTTCACTAATAACAAATTTATTTATTTGTTTATTTTATTAGCTTTTACAAAAAGTTAAGAACCATCGTGGTGTGGCGTTGCAAAACGTACGTTCCTCAATTTGGAAGGTATTCAGTCGCGAAAGATTGCCTCCCTCAAAAGCACTGCTAGTGCTGCTGAAATAATTCGGTGGAAAGAAAGTTCGCAAGCTGACAATTGCTATCGTGCTCTTTTTAAGCAGAATAGTGAAGGGGTTTTTGGGTCTCTATCATCACAAGAACTGCCTTTAGTATGGTTGCTGTTCCAACTTTGACCAACTATCACTGTGCTTTCACATTGGCTGTGTGCGACATTTTATTAAACCCCTAGTCTAAGACTGTTCTGTGCAAGGATAAATTAATGAAGCATCGAATAAGTCAATACCTATTAAGTGTTTGTTACATATCGTTTTATGCTAATAATTATATTTATTATTAACATTCTTTGTATTTTATTAGAATGATTTCGACAATGGTGGTCCTAATTATAATTCAGCCGAAGAAATCATGGACTGCGAACTTGCAGAACGTCCTGCGGCTGAAACGGCGAGACAATTCTCATCTGAACCTGAGCCTGAGTCTGAGCCTGTACCCGTATATTAAAGAAGTTCATCAATGATGTCTATAGAAGAGCTAGACGAATTATTTGGAGTTAATCAATAATAGTTTAGCCTTTTGTTTATTTTTTTCTTTATAGTATTTTCTTTTTCATTTGTATGTATTTGCAATTTTCTTAATAATATTGGATTGACAGCGCTTTATAAAGTATACAAATATGAAATTGAATCGTATATCTAATAATATCGAATATCACTAGTAGTAAATTCGCTATTTATCTGATACTATCGTGATAACTAGCAATAAAATTCGCTGTAGTATCGTAATCAATAGGTATGATTAGAATCGAATGTTATTATATATCGCTAGTAATCGAATTGGTTATATAGCGATAACTAGCATTATTGCTGATTAACGAATTTGCTATATATCTATCATTATCATGATCGTTAGTAATCAGCAGGAGGATTAGTATCGATAACTAGCATTATTGCTGATTAACGAATTCACTATATATCGATCATTATCATGATCGTTAGTAATTGGCAGGGGTGATTAGTATCAATATATAATTATCTGGTTAGTAATCGATATATATCAGTTTATTTTTTTTGCTGATGACTACTTAACCCAAAGTTATATTTATTACTCTTGTAATATAACTTTATAAACGTAAAATATATAGTAACTGTTAGTACAAGCCTATTATTATTATAATATTTAGTATATTAAATAGTACACTCAAAGTTCCAAGTTTAAAGCTTACATGTAACATTTCAATCTTCTTTTTTTAATAACCGTTTTTGGTATTTAAAACTTATACAGTTAATATAACTAGTATTAGTAGTATATAGTAAAAATATTTGCATCTAAGTAAAGTCCTTGGAGAGGTGGATTATTTTGGATTAATTTTAACAGTAAATATCTATGTTCGTTTAGAGCTAGAATATGCTTTCATAGTGATTTTTTTGTTGGTAAAATATTATGTTCTCAAAAAGTACTTTATAAGTTACCCGGTCATTCTATGAGCTAAATATAATATATCGGTAAGTTTTGCATTTGATATTTACCTGATACTTATTCATCGGTTTGATGTCAAAATTTCGCAATCTTATTGGCTAAAGTGCCGAATTTTAAATGACCTCTTTGTTTGGAATAAGTCCCAAACCCAATTTTATATGTAAAAAAATTGGGATTTCTAGTCTTAATATAATTTATATGTTAGAATATTTGACATTACGGCAAACTAGAGGCATTTTGCGAAATTTAGTAAATACTATTTGGGATTTACCAAATTCCAAACTAGTAAGTTTGGGCCGCAACCCTATACTTAATACAATTGCAGGAGCAGAAGTTAATTCACCATTAATTGTGCTTGCTCCAATGGGAGTTGTAGCATTTAATATTAATGGATTAACAATCCATTCGGCGCTTTCAATTAGTGTTCCGCAAAAGATCTGGGTCTGGTCCGGGTCTGGTCCGGTCCGTGGATGGACCGAGTTCAGACCCTTGATTTTTCAAATTCGATGCAGGTTCGGACCCACACGAAGGTCCCCCCGGGTAATACCCGGTCCGGTCTATTAGAATAATACGTAATGCTGATTGGTTAATTTAGATTTTTTTTTTACATTTACTTTTTAATCAGTCTTTTTTTGTATTAGTGTGTTTATTTCAGTACACCTTTGTCACTAGCGCCATTTGTTAGAATTATTTGTTTTTTTTTTGTGTTTGTGTCTAGTTCTTGTACTAACTTTTGCACTTTTTCTATTTAGTTCATCGAATTTCAGTACTTTTCATTGTTGTGGCTTGTGATGCGTCTTTGTCGTTTGGGCTCACTAGAACTTGTTGTGATATCGTTAATAGACTTTCGTCGTCGGGCTTGTGATGTTGTTAGTCGGTCTTTCATATTGGGCTTGTGGTATCGCTAGTTGGTTTTTCGTTGGTGGACTTGTGGTATCATTTGTCGCTAGCAGTATCTTTTTTTTTGTATCTTTGTTTAATTCTTAGTATTAAATTTTGCACTTTTTTTTTTGTACAGGGACCTTTTTGTCATTGGGCTTGATATAGTGTCGTTAGTCGATCTATCATTGTTGGTCTTGGCTTTTTGATAAAAGGTATTAAAATTGGTTACTATACAGCAATATGAGAATTTAGTTTAGAGTTAAGGCTAGAAATTGGAGTTTGGGTAGTGATTTAGATAAATTATTATATATTATCAGTTATATAACAATTATTAGATTTTTAATAAAATTTGGGTTTATCATTAATATTGTGACCTCTATGATTAATAATCATGAGATCGCGATTGCAAAATGAGATGTAACGATTTAATAGATTACGTGACGCCAGTGATTATCACTTTTTTTTTTTTTTTTTTTAGCGAGAGCACTTGACCTTCGTCATTTAAACAACTTTGTATCTATAATTTTTTAAAATTTCATGGATCCGGACTCGGACCCGGATCTAAGTGATACAGGTGCGGACCCTAATTTTAGATCCTAGTTGGTGTTCAGACCAGGTACGGACCTTTAAAAATACTCATCTGGTCCGAATCATGTGGAACACTACTTTTAATTCCGATACGTTCTAAAAATTATGATATAAATGGTAAAAAGTTAAAGCAGTTACAAGAAAGGTTTCAGAATGTGAAATATATAATTTTAGATGAGAAGAGTATGATTGGGCGTCGAATGATTGGTTTAATTGATATGCAATTACGCCAAGCCTTTCCAGAATGTAAAAACGATCCATTTGGTAGGAGGTCTATTATCATGTTTGGAGACTTTGGACAACTCTCCCCTGTCCTAGATTTTTTCATATATGCCATTAACATATCACGAGACCCAATGTTTAACGATGGCCTTGCAGTGTACACACAATTCAAAGAAGTGTACAAACTTGATGTGATCGAGCGGCAATCAGGTGATTCCGAAGGACAACAGAAGTTCAGGGACATTTTTTATGGATGCGTGCCGGTGAGTGTAACAAGGCAACAAATTAAACTCAGGTTTTATTAATTTTAAGCGAAGCTTGGAAAGTTTATTGATTAAGCTAAGTATAATAGTTTACATTTTGTCTCTCTTATATACTATTACTAATCTATTCTCTATCCTACGCTATAGTGACTACATTTCTTATGTGCTGTGGTAATAATATAATTACTAAAGCCATGACTAATTACTACGATCTCGGGGTCAGAAAAACTTCAGTTACTGAGTTACTTTCAGTAACAGGTTTGTGTTATAGCCTTAAATCAAGGGTACCACATCACAGGTACCAATGTCACGGGTTGAGGCTTAGCTTGTGACATTATCTTCCCCTTAAGCCCCTTCTTTTGTCCGCTTTTTATTGTTGCTTGACTTGGCTTGTGCGGGTATTGAAGGTGGAATTGATATACAGCGTCCTGTGCGTAAGCTACATTTTTATATGGTTCCCAGGATCGTTCACTTGGGTCATAGCCTTTCCAATCTACCAAGTAAAAAAGTTTCCCCCTTGAAACTTTTGAATCCAGTATTTTTTCAACTTCATACGCAGGTTCGTTTTTAATCATTACAGGTGGTGGTGGATCAACTTGTTTGCTGGGAAATTCGTTTTCAACATATAGATCTAACAAGGAGACATGGAAAACATTGTGGATCTTGAGCGAAGAAGATAAGTCTAAACGAAAAGCTACCGGGTTAATCTGTTCCTTAATACAATAAGGACCCAACTTCTTATAGTCTAATTTATCACAGGGACGCTAGTGGTAATATTACGTCGTAACAACCATACTTTATCACCAGGTTTATAGTAAGGAGATTCCTTGCGCACTTATCTGCATTGTTCTTATCCCTTAGTTTGTACTACTTCACAGGCAAATTTGCCTGTATAATTACTATAAATATACCTCTGATCTATTTTTTTAATCATTTAAGATATTTAAATAAAATTTGGTATTATAATATTTAAAAACAAGGATTATATTTTTGAATTATTTAAATTTATATTATAAGACAAAAAGTTTAGGTTGCTTATAAACTGAAAATATTAAATTTTAAAGAATTTTTTAACCAAAAAAATATTTTACAATATCTTGGCGAATTCTTTAAATATTGGTGTTAAAATATAGTTTCTAATACAATATTGTAGTTTATAAAAAGGATGACAACTTTCATTATTTGATTTTATATGATTTACTTGTAAAAATTAAGACTTGTATTAGAATGAAAAATTTTTTTATAGACGGGAATATATAAAATTTGAGAAAACCTAAAGAAAAAATTCTATAGTAAAAGTTCCAAGACAAAAACTTTAAACTTTTATTACACCAAAGTTTTTTAATAATTTTAAAAAAAATTTATATAAAGTTGATAAAACAGAACTAATATTATTATTTTTACTTAGAAAGTATATAGCTAAAATTAATATTTAAGGTTTTATTTAAAAAATTTAAAAATTTAAAATTTTCACAGGCAAATATGCCTGCATAACAAATTAAGAGATATCGTTTTTGTGCTTTTTCTAATTCTTGTATAAGATTTTGTTTTATTTGCTGTAGGTGAATTGCTTTGTCTACAACGGCTAGTACATTACAATGCTTTGGCGTTCGAATATCAAAACGAGGGTGAAATCTATAGTTGGCAAAAAATGGGGAGGTATTGGTCGATACATGCACCGAGTTGTTGTATGCAAACTCGGATAGAGGTAACAACGAGACCCAGTCATCTTGGTGGTAGTTTATAGAGCACCTTAAATATTGTTTCAATACCTGATTAACCCTTTCGCTCTGGCCATCTAATTGAGGATGAAAAGCGGAAGACAAGTTAATTTTCGTCCCTAGGATATTAAAAAGATGTTTCCAAAAATGAAAGGTGAATTGGGGTCCTCTGTCAGTTATAATTTTCTCAGGGATGCCATGCAATCGAATTATTTCTTTCAATACTAGTTGAGCTGTTTGTTCTGCGAATATTTTATTACAGCACGCTATAAAATGAGCCATTTTGGTTAATCTGTCCACCACTACTAAGACAGAGTCGAAACCTGAAGACATTGGTAAGCAAACTATGAAGTCCATGGTTATGGACTGCCACTGACGAAAAGGAATTGGAAAAGGTAACAAGAGCCCATAAGGGCAATGTTTTGGTGTTTTTGACCTGCTACATATATCGCATGTTATGATATAGTCTTGTATGAAGGACCGGAGTTTAGGCTACCAGTAGTCCCTAGATACTAACTCAACAGTTTTAGTTACTCCAAAATGACCAGCTATCCTCGAGTCGTGTCGTGCTTGCAAAATCTCTAATTTTTCAGTCATTCCAGGTACGTATAGAAGTCTATTTCTGTATATAAGTCCATCTTCATAAGAAAATTTTTGATAATTTGGCTGCAAGTTGGTTTTATCCAATTGTTCGATTACTTCACGAGCAAGAGGGTCTGACTGCAACTGCAGACGAATACGACTCAGCAGGTCCTTATTATCCAATACGGCCGATACTGCATTAATTACTAATTTATCTAGGTCTAATATTGTAGTAGATCGTGGGATTGTTAAAATTGATTTATAGTCAGGTCTCTGTGATAAAGCATCGACATTTTCTTGATCTTTTCCGTGGCGGAACGATATCTCAAAGTCGAAGTTAAATAATATTAACAACCAACTGGCTTGTCGATGATTGAGGATTTTGGAAGTAGCGAACTATTGAAGATTTTTGTGGTCACAAAATACGATCACCTTATGTTGAGCACCTTCAAGGTAATGGCGCCATTGTTTAAAGGCGGTAACTATTGCGAGAAGTTCTTTCTCATAAATATCATAATTGATCTCTGCAGGACTAAACCTCTGGGGAAAAAAAGCAACAGGATGGAGGAGGCCGTCTTCCTGAAACTGTGATAGGATTGCGCCTAACGCGTAATCAGATGCATCAGTCTCAAGGATAAATTGTTTTGCCGGATTAGTGTGAGCCAGGAAAGGAGCTATGGTGAAAGCAGTTTTTAATGCATTAAAAGCTAGAGTGGCCTCTGCCGTCTATTGAAATGGGTTATTAGATCGGCAAGTTAAGTTTGTTAAAGGTGTTACAAGTTCCAAGTAGTTTCGGACGAATTGTCTATAATAATTTGCAAATCCTAGGAATTGCTGAGCCTCACGAAGAAATTTTGTGACCGGCCAGGTGAGTAGTGTATCTACCTTCTTTGCATCCATTTGTATACCGTCAGGTGTAATTAAATAGCCCAAAAAGTCAACACTGGTCTTATCGAATTCACATTTTTCAAGTTTAGCGTATAGACCGAATTGACGAAGTCGGTCAAGTACCATCTTTACATGCACCACGTGTTCGTCAGAATTTGCCAAGTAAATCAAAATATCATCCAGATAAACGATAACAAAGTTGTCTAAGAACTCATGAAGAACATCATTCATCAAATATTGAAAAACTGCAGGAGCATTGGTAAGGCCAAACGGCATCACCAAATACTCGAAGTGTCCATAGCATGTACGGAAAGCAGTTTTCCATTTATCCCCGGGCCTGATGCGAACTAAATTATATGCACTTCACAAGTCGATTTTAGTGAAAATACGGTTTCTGCAAGATGGTGTAATAGTTCAGATACAAGTGGGAGTGGGTATCTATTTTTTATGATAACACGATTTAAGCTTCTATAATCCACACATAGCCGCAGTGTACCATCCTTCTTTTAGCAAATAGGACGGAGGCACCAGCAGGGGATTTTGAGTGTCGTATGTAGCCTTTGGCCAGGTTTTCTTCAATATATTGCTTTAGGGTCTGTAATTCCAGTTCAGATAATTCGTAAATCGGCCCCCACAGAGGATGTTTCCCGAGGTGTAAATCGATGGCACAGTCGTAAGGCCTGTGTACGGATAAACTTCTGGCCTTCTTTTTACTGAATACATCATTAAAATCTTCATATTTTGTAGGTAGCATTGGGGCATGCGCATTCGAGCTCTTTAGTACAGGAGTCACGTGGCAAATTTGCTCCATGTGACAGTTCTGTACCACATTATCATGCCGGTAAAGATGGTGTGTACAAGCAGTATCGGAAAAGTTCAATGTATGGTGCCGCCAATCAATCAAGAGTTGTGTCTTTTCAACCATGATAACCCTAGGATAATTGGGTGATGTGCTAATGGGATCAGATTGAATATGATTTCCTCACAATGATTTAAGTAATAGAGTCTCAATGGTCCTGTTTTATGGGTAATGGCATCAGAAGCTATTTCACGTCCATCAACCACTTCTACTAACAGTGGCATATTTTTCTTTTTTATAGGAAACCGAAGATCATACGTGTAAGTGGCATTCATAAAACATGCTGATGCTTCTGAGTCAATTAATGCATTGACACGTATCATTGAATTATCCGAAAACCCTAAGAGTACAGGTATAGTAAAAGCATTTGTCAGTTTTAGTTGTAAGGGGTAAATGACTTCATTAGCCTCCAACTGCAGTTCCCCTACTGCAGTTGGGGCTCCTCTTTTCCCGAGACTTGATCATGAGTCACAATAGCCATGTCGACCCGATGCTATGGACTGCTATTATTTTTTTTTGTACAGATCTTAGCGAAATGACCAGGTTTACCACAATACAAACAAAGGTTGTGCACCCGGCGTCTCTTCTTTTCTTCACTGGAAAGGGTGCGTGACCTTACCACATCAAGTTGCATGGGTTCCGGACCTAAACTGACCGTACTGGGAGTTGGTAGTTGATTCCAACTAGTATAATTACTCTGCTGGCGTTCACGACGACGTTCAAAAAGTCAATTGTCACATCGAACAGCTTTGGTAATAGCATCATTAAGAGAAGTGGGATTCTCTATGGTAAGTAGTAAATCTTTAACATTATTCCTGAGTCCAGTTCTAAATTGATCCATCAGTGCTGACTCCCCCAATCAAAATCACTAGTGATCTGACGAAACTCAGAGGCATAGCTAGAGGCTGGTTTGTTGCCTTGGGTAAGTTTCCGAATCTTAGTTGCCATAGTTCTGGCCTTGTCCGTTTCTCCAAATGTGGATTCGAACTCTCTAGTACTATAGCTTCAGTTTCAAGAAGTAGTGTGAACCATGCAAGGGCTGCAAACTTTTGATAAGTCCTACTTGAGTCTGACTATCCGGGTACCGGTTAGGTTGCATCCAGATGATAAGTCAGACTTGATTGATAAATACCCTGAATTTAGTACAGGTTCCATCAAACTTATCCAGGAGACTAACTTTCAGTTCTCTTTGCTAGATAGGGGCGGCTACTTTACGAATAGGAATTGCTTCTTGCATCTGAAGTTGGTTTAATACTTCCTGGAGCTTCGCACCCTCTTCACGCAATACTTGATTTTCTTGTTGAATTTGGTGTAAGGCGGCTAAGATTTCATTAAGTTTCGCCATTTTTTTGTTTATTTATTCTTCAGAAATAATTATTAGAAATTTAATTTTCTAGGATTATACAAGGAAGTAAAGCCGAAACAAGAAAGTAGCTTAATCAAACTGTAACAAGGCGACAAATTAAACACAGGTTTTATTAATTTTAAGCGAAGCTTGGAAAGTTTATTGATTAAGCTAAGTATAATAGTTTACATTTTGTCTCTCTTATATACTACTAGGAACCGGGAACTGGTGTGAGTCTGGAGCGTTAAAATTTATAATTTATATTGTAAAATTAATTAAAACTAAAAACTTAAATAATTTTATTAGTTTTTTTGAATTTTTCTAACCACTATCCTGGATGATTTTACTAAATACCATCCCATTGTGTCACATGATTATTTTGTTGCATACGACGTCTGGATGTAACCAATCATGGGCGTGACAAATAATAGCCGACTAATAGAAGCTAACTAATAATACTAGTTATCTATTAAATGTCACATAATGATGCATCACACCTAATATTAAATAGAATAATATCGCGACTAACGAATTTCTTTTGCGAAATCAATATGTATAATAATATTGCAAACAAACACAACTATGTAAGCGTATATAGTATTAGCAGATACAAAGCATTAAAATAAATTGTCTTCGCAGCGATTAGTAAACAACATAACATTCACAAATAATAAACGCTAAAACCTAGACATTTTCCTTATTTGGACATTTTAAATAAGTATGACCGTTTTTATTACAAGTTTTATATGGAGCCACACAACTTCTTGCATTATGGCCATCAATAAGACAATTTCGACAAGTGTTTGTATTCCCAGAACGAGCCTTGGTATTAACAGTTTTGCTTGAAGGAGCATGAATTTCTGTAGATGATTTAATTCTTTTAGCATGTCTTCCACGTGAATTAGCTAGAAATGGATTTTGAAAGTATCTGAATCTGGGCCATTTAATGAACCACTGTTAGCTTGCTCTACTTGTTGAATTAAACCTCTCAAAGTTGCAGCAATATAAGTCAAATTAGATTCTGATGCCAATGCTTCAAATTTTTGTCCCAATGCTGCACATTCACCATAAACTTGTTGCTTTGAAATTTTATGATCAATTTCTTCGCAATTATCGTTTAAATTATCCTCTCTAAAAGTTCGTATTATATCCATAGTTGAGAATGAAGCTTGTACTTCATATGTTATGGGCAATCCCTCAGAAAAGTCTAATATACCACGAGAATCAAATAAAGTATTAACTTTGAGCAAATCGGCACCCTTTTTGTACCATTGATTCTTTATTAAAGTAATGGAAAATTTTGCCTTTAGTGTTTTTAACATGATTTGAAAGAAGTGACAACAGACAAGTCCTTCACTAAACAAAAGCAAGCATGTACAGACATGTGATTGGTCCTTAAGCAAAACAACACAGTTCGTTGAAACAGTATTAACATTCATATGCCAAACTTCCCAAAGTTCAATTATATTACTAAAATTAACACGCTTAATTAGAGATTTAAAGAGCCGTTTGTCTCTTGTCTGAATGATCCTCAATGCAAGAGCGTCATCAATAGCATCGGCCTAAAATTAAATAATATAGCATTTTAGAAATTTTCCACCTTATAAAGTAAAATTAAAAAAATGAAAGCCCCCCTCCAAAGCTCAACATAACGAGACTGACCCTAACCCTAACCGTTAGGCCTCATAATTATCAAACTTACATTGTCATATAAAGAAACTTGCTCAAAAGGAATTGGTTGTGCATTATACTCGAAACAAACATCAATCTGGGCCTTTTGGATTTGAAATATTTCATCCGTTAAAACTGATTTCAAATTTTTGATGAGCTTTGAAAAAACCCGGCTTGATGCTGATGACCCAATATTGTAAGGTAAATTTTCTAAATAATCTCTATATTCTGCTCTTTGAAGTTCAGAAGCTAACATAGCTTGTATTCCATTAAAAAATCCTATCAATGATGAATGCGAATTGACATATTTATGGATTACTGCATTAATCGATTCCACACGTTGAGTTGATGACATTCCGGCATTAAAATCCTAATTAAAAAAAGCAATACAAGATTAATAAAATTATATAACCTAATCCCCCCAAACCCTAACCCTAACTCAAAACCTAAACTTTAACGAACCCTCACCCTTACCCTAACCTGAAACCTAATCTTTACGAACCCATACTCTTACCCTAACCTTTACGAACCCATACCCTTACCCTAACCTGAAACCTAACCTTTAACAAACACACACCCTAACCCTAACCTCTACTTATCTGAAAAGTAAAACATTTAGCCCATCGTGTTTTAATCGGGTATAGATTGTTTCTTAAATATGCAGATGCTTCAATATATTTAGTGCATAAAGATTCAAATCGCTGCTCAAAAACTTCATCAAATAACGTATTTTCGACAGGCCAAAAAATCAGCCAAAAATTCAGTATATCGAGAGCCAAGAGAACGTGCCAATTGTTTTTTAATGTTTTGGATAATATGGAAGATGCAATGTAAATATCGTGTAGCTGGAAATGCGACTTCAATAGCTGGTCCTAATCCAGTATCACAATCAGAAAAAATTGTTGATGGGGGTAAATTATCTGTTGCAGTAATAATATTATTAAGAACCCAGGTATATGATGAAGTCGTTTCATCAGACATTAATGCTTGGGCTAATACTCTTGAACGTCGATGCTCATCAACACCTATAAATAAACACAATGCTAATCGATATTTATTTGTTCGTGCTGTATTGTCTGTTAAAATTACATAATTATATTTTAAATATAGATTCCGCTAATGAGGCGTCATCCAAAACAAATGATAAAGGCGGTTCTTAACACAATGATCTGCTATGAACCATGTTGGGTCTTCTTCTTTAAATGTTCTCAAAATCTTTAAAAGATTAGACGCATCATTTTCAGGATCCTTCGCTGGATCTGTTGCATCACCCTTTCTAAAATGCTGAATAACATTGGCTAGATCTTTGTCTAAAAACAATTGATCTTTAAATTCGTCTTGTAAGAGTTGTCTCAATGTGTGCTGACTAATGTCAGGAACTGCATCTACATAAAATCCAATCTTATCGATTATGTTTTGAGGAAGCTGTCGGTATACATTAATAAAATGTGCATTATCAGGACAAAGTGCGTGACCATAATGGGTAAGATTTAATTTAGTAATTGATGGGCGCGATGCACTTAGCGGCCAACAAATATTAATATAACAGGTACAATTTGTCTTGATAGATTTCCGATTGCATTGCTGTGAAAGTTCAGTTGTTTTCTTTTTTGATTAAAAGCTTCCAGCATGTCGACATTCAAATACGTACTTATAAATTCCACTATTCTTGTCAAGTTTTTTATCTTGAATTCGCCACGCAAAACCTTCTTTTTGTCCATAAGCTAATAAAACTAAATTAACATGATCCCAGTGCTCAAACTGCAATCCTACACGTAAGTTCGATGCTTGCTCAAAGGCAGAGTCAGGTATGGACAATTTTTCAAGTGGACACCGTTTAGATATTCCAATACGGTTAATTGAAATGACAGGTAAAAAAAGATCTCCGGAAGCTTCTTGGCTAGCAACTTCACCAACTTCGTTCTGGCTCAACCAAAAAGCTTAAGTAAGTATAAAGTTGATTAAATAATAAGCAGCATAAAAAGAATATATACTTCGCTTGATTCTTCTTCTGAGTTATCAAATTCATTATGACTAACATCAGCTTGGCTCATCATCTAAAGGGATAAGTATGTATAAGAATACTTGTAATAAAGGTAGCTACTAAATAGAAGGCTCATACTTACCGTTAACAATTCAAAATTAATACTAAATCAAACGTAGTAAACGTTTTGAAGTGGGTAACAGCTTAAAGTAGCAACAAAATAGCATAGGCAAAAATGAATTAGCATTGACTCGTAATGAACAAAGCCCTGTTTTGGGCAACTTTTATAGTTACAATACCTTGTAGTGGACAACTTTACAGTAAAAAATAAGCAAAGTTTTGTTAAAAACGTTTGTGATAAGCTTCGTGGTAGGCGACGTCTGTTATAAGTTTTGTGATGGGTGATGTCTGCATTGGACAACTTCTTGTAATAACAATCTTAGGTTATGGGCAACATCTTATGGTAGTGGACAGTGTCTTATTAATAGTTGTAACGTCGAATCTTGATATTAAAGAAAAAAAGAATGCAAGTAAATCTGTCGCAAGGTTAAAATAGCAGCGACTTAATAATGAATAACGATAAAATGATGCTGATAACGATAATCGATTAAAAAAAAAAAAAAAAATTTAATACCTAATTACGTGGATGACGTTTAATAGTATCCGCCTGAATGATCTACATAATATTTCAGTTTTTTTTTAATTTTATTAAATTTCTTTTATTTTTTTAATTTTTTTTATTATTTTTATAAAAATTACTACATATTACCTGTGGTGATCATCACCGGTGTGATCTACAATGCATAAAACAAAATAAACAAAACAAACAATTTGTATTAAATAAAAATAAATCTCTTTAATATTAGGATAAGGGTAAAGGTTAAAGATTAGGATAGGGCTTTTTATATAGTAAAATTTAGCAAGGAATTTTTATTTTGCATAAAAAAAAGTAGTTTCATAGACAAAATTTTAGATTAGAAACAATTTTAGTAATTTTTTAAAAAATTCGTTGTTTTTACACAAGAATTGATCTACATATTACACCTGATCCTGAATTTTAATTGGCAAATTGTTTACCAGTGATGATCACCAGTGGTAATAAATAGCAAACTCCTATTTTTATTATTAATGTATTTATTTATTTATTATTTATTTATTTTTTTTATTTTTTTTTATTTTTTTTTTCCCCTCCTGCCATATCTATCTTGCCCAGTCAAATATTGGTACATTACGCATTTACTGTGGCCAACACTTGGGGTCAGGGCATTACCATTAAACCCCTACAATGTCCCGGGTTCCTCCTCCTGCGGTGTTTCAAATCCGATATCGTTTCTCCGTGGCTAGTACGACGACCCCAACGGCTTTATCCATCCATGGCTGAGGGGCACCGGCTTGTTTGTTCGACTCCCACCCGGAGACAGGTAACTTTCTACCTTCCTCTCCGTTGGTATTAATGTCCTGCCTATAACCGGAACTGCAGCGCCACAAGTTCATGCAGTATCTTGTGATCAGACTTTGGACCTCACATTACGTCTTGTGACTTCGGTTATTCCAAATCGGGATTCTGACTATCAAATTCAAATTGCCGCCAAGCGGATTTGAACCAGCAACCTTGCAACTTGCAACCTCGGAGCATAACTGCTATGCTATCGACCCAGAGGTTTTATTATTTATTTTTTTATTTTTTTTTATTTATTATTTTTTTTATTTTTATTTTTTTTATTTTTTATTTTT
The DNA here is from genome assembly GCA_003550325.1 of Gigaspora rosea. Lineage (NCBI taxonomy): Eukaryota > Fungi > Glomeromycota > Glomeromycetes > Diversisporales > Gigasporaceae > Gigaspora > Gigaspora rosea. Next base: position 172,167 of record QKWP01000764.1, read on the forward strand.
TTTTATTTTTTATTTTTTTTTATTTTTTATTTTTTTTTATTTTTTATTTTTTTT
>QKWP01000764.1:187078-199769 GCA_003550325.1 Gigaspora rosea
GCAAGTTTTTGCAAGTTTTTGCAAGGTTTCGTTTTATTTATTTTTCATTTCATGTTTTTTGTTTTTTATTTTTTTTATTTTTATTAATTTATTTTATTCCAGTACTTTGCAAAATCCTTCAACGATTTTTGAATTGCAAGATCACAAACTCTTACTTTAGAGAAATAGAGATTACAAATATGAGTGAATATAGTTGAATATAAACAAATATAAGCAAATATAATAGTTTATTTTTTTTGTTTTTGTTTTTTTTGTTATTTTTTCAGTTTTGTTTTTTGTTTTTTGTTTGTTTTTTTTATACTTATTAGGAAGTTGCGAATATGAGCGAATATTAGTGAATACAAACGAATATAATAGTTAAACAAAGAAAAAGAGAAATAATAGCTAACTACAGGGGAGTGCATCTATTTGCACATCAATTTACGTCATGTTCTGTGATCATCTACGCGTGACCATGCATGCATGACCAATCAGAATCGTCTATGAAATGATCTTCAGTATTAACTATTTTAATTAATACAGATAATGCAGTATTCTTTATACGACGACGAATCGATTTATTCTACGTATAAAAGTGTGAGTATTTTGCTGAAATTAACATATTATAATAAACTGTTTTTTTCTCAAGTAAACTGAGCCACATTTACTAAATAAAGTTGTTCGTAATACTATCTTTTATTTACCTTCAAATTTTAATGCAATACGAATAACCTTTTATTAATCAGTTTATTCGTTATACGTTTTGGCAGTGTTTTGGCGCAATTAATCGATTTACTTAGCCAAAACGTATAACAAATAAACTAATTAATAAAAGTTTATTCATATCGCATCAAAATTTAAGGGTAAGTAATAATGGCATTATAAACAACTTTACTTAGTAAACGTGGTTCAGTTTACTAAGTAAGAAGTTTGTCTAAAATAATTTTTAATGATTGTTGTGTTCGATTTATTGCTACATAATGATCATATTTATTATATTGTGTGCAGATTTTTCTATAAAAAAAAATAAACCTTATAACAAATTTTTATTGTAGGCATTAATTTCGTCAAAATACCCATATTTACCGTATAATTTTTTATTAATGCGAAGAAATATTAAATTTACTAAAAAAAATTAGGCATTTTATACTTATAGAAAAGTTAAGTATTAAATAAAATTTGCTTTAATATCTATGAATTTTATTATAATATCACATATAAAAGAAGGAAAAAAAATTAATTATTGTGGCAGCTTATATGAAATCGGCTTATACTAAAAATTTAAGTTATTTTATTATGAAATTATAAAATTTTAGATGGCTTTTTCAAGGGTATTGTTTTATAGTTTGGTTAGGGTTTAGAGTTAGGGTTATTAATAAAAGAGTATATGTGGATTTTAGTAGGTATTATAGATTTAAATAGAGACCCCGGATTTTAGCATGCCAATTTTAGCATAAGCCGCCACAATTATTAAGCTATCTATATTACTGTATTATATTAATTATTAATTAGCATTCAGTTGTTTTTTTATATTATAATTAGTGCCTTTTAACTCAGAATCAGAAATAGGGCAATTATCATATAAAGAAATTTTAGATTTTCTTTTTATTCCTGTACTTATAATCGATTCTAAATCGGCAGCATTTATTAAATTTCTTTCTTTTTGACCATGGCGATCCCAAACTCTTCAAATTGCATTAACCCATTCTTCAAAAGACACATCATTAACTTGTTTGGGCTCTTTTGCTTCTTGAATATATGAACCCTCAGGTATTGGTACTGGGTAGAACTTCTAGCATACACAAAATATGTGTTTGCATCCTATTCCGTGAAATTTATAGTTTGGACAATTGCATTTAAAATGTACAGGTTTTAAGTTTATGTTTTCTTGTAAAGTATCTTTAATATTAACTTCATAATTTTCATTCGTAGACTGTGACTTTACAAGATAACATCGACCACCAGGCATTTTAAAACTTTCTAAATTTGAACTATCAAGTTCTCGGCGCCGTTGTTCTTTTTGCTGTGGTTTCATCCTTCCAATCATCAAATCAGCAGCTCTACATTCGAACTCAGCATCTGTTAAGACTGCTTATAAAGTTCAAACTAGAGTATCAATTCGATGATTTTGCTTTCCACTTAGATATGTATACTTAAATTTTTTATACCAAGATTCGATAAAATTAGTTGTATTCATTTCCTGGTGCTCATATAATCGATAGGCATCAACCCACTTTTCATAATTTACATAATATTCTCTTTTTAGATATTCTACCCATTTTGATTCACCATAATTAGCCCACTATTGAAGATAATTATCAAACATATTTCGTACTTGTGAAGTATCTCGAAGCCGCATTATAGCACTAAGCCCATCTAACGCGTTCTTTTGTACTACTTGTTTCTTTGTCCGTTTACAAATACCATCATTATATTCTACAAAATGTTCATTATTACCTTTAATTTTACTTCTATTCTTTTGCCAGGCATTCTTTATATGCCATTGGCAAAGTAAAATTTTTGCATTAGGAAAGATTTCTCTAATAGCTTTTGCTGGGCATCATCATCGTCTGTAAGAAAGGTATGAAGTTTCCAATCTACATTTTTATTTTTTATATTAGTAAGCCAGTAAATTAATGTTTTACTAGCATTTTTTTCTAAAATTAGATGTGCTACAGGAACACCCTGATCACCATTATCATCCCGCACAAGCATGGTAAAAAGATGTGTATTATGTGACGTTGTACCATGTGTCTCATTTATACAAACAGTTTGGGCACTTTTAGATTTGATTATCTTCTTTTGGAATTCAGTTTGAAATCCGTATAAAAAACCTAAATCCGAATTCCAGATAAGATTACTACAAATATATGATCCATCTTCTTGAGACGAGGCAATCCATTCATTTACTAATACATTTTCACCATAACCTTTTTCTTTATTGCCCAGATAAATTACACCTTTTGACCATATAAAGTAGGCAAAAAAATATTTAATTCAATAGATTAACAAATTTTAATGGAAGATTCTATTTTCACCCGGGTTAAAATTACCCAATATATAAATTTCATTATATTATAAAATACAAGCACTAAAAATTAATAAAAATTATATATCGGGTGACTTTAACCCAAGTAAAAATAGAATTTTCCAATTTTATATATAATCTATTTTTGTCATAGCTAAAGTTGGAAATTTAATATAAAATTTTATAAAATTTTGGAGTCATTTTCTTAGATTTTTTTTAATGGTTTGGTTAAGGCTTGGTGTTAGTTTCAATAATAAAATAGTATGAGTAGATTTTTGGTAGTGATTATATTTTTAAATCAAGGCCCCTAATTTCTAGCTTCAGCCATGACATTTTTTTATATTATGCATTTATTAATTTACCTTTCATTTCATCATGGACAATATTATAGACGTCGATGTAGGAGAGATAAGGGCAGTGTCATTAATCACCTGATTATTTTTTATCAGAGGCCTACCCCCCTCCCTCTTCTTTAATATATAAATAGTCAGGTTCTTATATATAATTTTAACTTTTTTTACCTCCCTCCCCCCCTAAAAAATCACCTGATTTTTGTTACTCCCCTAAGCATCCCGTCTTTGGGTTAAAGATAAAGAACTCAAATCACTGTTGTTACATAATTGATTGACTCGGTTATGAAACATTGATACAATTTGTGTGGGTTTCATTCCATCTCTTGCCCTTTCTCTTATCCATTCCTTTGCCTGTTGAGACAAATGAATATTATGCAGATCTTCATCAGTTCTAGACGCATGTCCATTATGGAGTGTATAGTGGGTAATTTGAACTGCATCACCCTCTTTGTTACGATGTTTTTGTACTTTTAAGTAGGACTTACATCCTACTTTCTTGGATGGTTTTTGAACAGGTCGAGGTTTGTTGCGGCCTAATAAAGATGTTAAATTCTGATTATCAGAGCGAGTTATGGTTCTAGGATTTCCAGCACAATGACATAAATATTTGTCATTTAACTCATATTCTTTATTCTCTCGTCTAAGACGCCGAACATAGTGGGCCCCAGAAATATTAGAAAGATCATTTTTAATCCAATCTTCATACGTGCTTAGATTAAGATGAGTATATGTTTCGATATTATCATTTGAATCTTTAATTTGTTCTTCAATTTGTTCATATTCAATTTGTTCATCTTCATAAATATTTTTGTCAATTATATCAATTGGGTCAAATTTACTAGACATGCTAATTTTTTTGAATATATATTTTATGAGAAATTTAAAGATAAAAGATGAAAAAACTCAATGTTAACAAGAAGGTGACATAACTTTGTAATTATCTCTTTTATAACTTTTTCAATATGCTTAATAAGCTATCTTTAAATGGGTATTTCATATTTTTTATTCTCATGAATTTAGCAGGCAATCAAGGCATTGATGTGCTTTTTTTTATCTTTAAATTTTATTCTCACGAATCATCAGCTAACAGAAGCATTTTCACGCTATGGAAGTATGTTTTTATTTGTTATTTTATTTTTTTTTAATTATTTTATTTTCACGAATCGGCAGGTAATAAAGTCATTGGCATGCAACGGGAATATTTTTTAATATATTTTTATTTACTTTTATTATTATTTTTTTTTTATATTTGATACAATTTGGTAAGAAACAAATTAATTCGAGCATTTTTTGTTAGAATATCCATTAGTTAGAAGCAAAAAATAATATACAGTCAAATCTTTCTAAATGCATGGTGAGGGGCCGATAAAAAACCTTCTATTTAGAGAGATATTGTATTTAGGGAGATAAAAATCTATAAGCGACATATGAGTTGGGATCAAGTCAAATCATGCACTTAGAGAGGTTGCATTTAGGGAGGTCTGACTTTATTAAAAATAATATTTTTATTTATTTTTAGTGCAGTCAGACGTCCTCTATAATGCACTATATAAACCGGACCCATCTCACAAGAATTCTATGCATTTTGCTCTCTATAAAAAATGCATATTCTCTCTAAATGCGCATCTCAATTTTTTTCTATAGTCCTGAGGAAGCGCACTTATTAAGGTCAAATTGTACTAGTTTATAAATATCAAGTAAGTTATAGAATTTATTATACAATTAATCTTAATAAAATTTAATAAAGCAAATTTAATTTAATAACGATTTGTTTAATTAATAATGATTATTTATTTATTTAATGATCAATGAAATGACAGCATTTATTTAATAATGCTTAATAACGATGATTTATTTAATGTTTAACAATTATTTATTTAATTAATAACAATTATTTTTTTTTAATTAATAACGATTATTTATTTATTTTATTTTATTTTTTTTATTTTTTTTTTTTTATTCTTTGACAGTCTCGCTGGTACTATATTAGTAAGTTTACATATAAAAACCGAAACTTATCTATGTATTAAACCCTTAGATTGCAAGTCCAACATCACCCGGTTGCGTAAACTGTGCCCAAATGCGACCTGTCGCACTAACTCCTATAGAGTTAGGGACTATTCGTCAGCCCTGTCAAAGACTAACTTTTAAATTTTTCCTACCTAAGCTACCAAGTAAGATATTTAAATCCGCAGAAAAAAGAAGAAAGAAATAAAAGAAAGAAAAATGGGTATGTAAAAGGAGAAAAAAAAACTAAAACAACCTAAACAAATAACTAAAATAACAAAAAGAAAAAAACAAGGAAACAAAGATAGAAAAAACAAAAGAAGCGATAACAGAACTGAAAAAAAGTATACTATTAAACCTGTACTAGATTGTAAAAATTATATAATACACTAAATGAATAAGTCTCTACTCTACATCCATCTAAGCATTATATATAAATGGGTAAAATCATAAAAAACCCGTAGAGAACCTTGCGCCTAAAAGAACCTTCTAGAAAGAAATTTCGTGTCGTGTTTTCTCCAAAATGCTTCACGTGTCATTCATTGTTTATTTTATAAGGTCGAAACTCACTCGTGACTTGATTCCAGTTAGGTAGGCGCTTTCCCAATTTGGACGAAGTAAACATTGCCGATTTTTTGAAGGGGTAAGCTGGATTTCCTACTTTTTGGTGAAATTTCGAAAAGCCCAAAGAGAAATATCGCGAGTACCAAAGTTGTAAAGAGTGTAAAAGTTATGCTTTGAGGAATAATAAATCTGACCAAAAGTCTATTTCTGCTTAAGGGTAGAGAGTATGTAGATCATTTCTATTAATAAACTAGTTACTAAAAATTTTATATTTAATAATAAAGAAAACTTTTATTAAATAACCATATTAAATTTTTAAATAAACTTGTAGAGGAGGTTTTTCTGATTCTAACGGTGGTCGAATCATTAAAATTGGCCTAGTAGAACATAAGATATAGTTGTTTTTATCTTTGCGACCCTATTTTACTTATTGTTTACACGTGATTTGATTGGCCAATTTGTGATGGCCCCCGCAAAATAGACCCCGCCCCACAAAAGTTGATACTATAAAAACTTTATCAAATTTCATTAAAAATTAATAAAATTTTTATAGTATGTATAATTTTTTATTACGAACAATTTTTACTTAGTACATAAATACAATTTATATAGTAAAAAATTAACTTTTATATGTAGCAACTTTTAAATTCGCAGTAAAAATATTTTTGGTCACTCGTTTATTAATAGAAATGATCTACATACCCTCTACCCTTAAGCTTCTGTAGATTTTGTCAAAAAACTTCAGGGTTGTTGCCCTACTACGTATTCTATAGTAACAAAGTCTTCCACCTGGAGAGCCAAACCCAAAAGGAGAAATCTTTTTCAGCTCTATTTCAGTTATCTCACATCCGATCTGAAAGGGCAGTGTCATTAATCACCTGATTATTTTTTATCAGAGGCCTACCCCCCTCCCTCTTCCTTAATATATAAATAGTCAGGTTCTTATATATAATTTTAACTTTTTTTATCCCCCTCCCTCCCTAAAAAATCACCTGATTTTTGTTACTCCCCAAACCCTTTATCAAAGCCGCTTCTAGATAAAGCTTTTGTTGTGTACAGATATATTAACTTCGAAGTTTTCATAGGTCGGGTTTAGTAGAAAATTTGGTACGAGGGATCGTCAGAAAGAGTTGTACACTTGTAAATTTTGGATTATTTATTTATTTAAAAACGATGATTGTTTTATTTAATTAATAATAATGATAGTATTTATTTAATAATGCAAGTTTTTATTTAATAACGATGATTTATTTAATTAATAACAATTATTTATTTACTTAAAAATGATGATTGATTTATTTAATTAATAACAATGATACATAGCATTTATTTAGTACATTGATTTATTTATTTAACATTTATATACCGTTAATTGCATACTGTATACTTGAATTTGATTATTTCTATGCGAATAATATTTTGTCAAGAATAGTGTGAAGTTCAGCAATTCAGAAATAAGAATGAAATATTAGGAGGTTTCAAAATAAAATGAGAGAAACTTATTTTATTTTTCTGATTTATAATTCAACATAGTAAAAATGCTATTGAAAAAACCTACATATTTTCAAAATGCGCCACTTATTTGCTAATTTTGAAACCCCTATCGTATAGGACGTAGAACATCACAAATAAGATATAAAATATATGTCATGAATAAGATATGAAATATAGAACGCAACGAATAAGAAATAAAAAATCTAAATTGCAAATGGATATTTTTTCTTATAATTTATTGAAATCTTTTTGACCATATACCGAAAGCATTAAATTGTAGAGTTAGAGTTATAGTAAAGCAATTTAAAGAAAAATTTCATTTATTCAGGGCAAAATACTTAGTTTTAAGAAATCGAAGAGAATAAAAAAAGATTTACAAAAAGAAAAACGTACTACTAGGTACCGTTGTAAATACCAAGTAATACAGTAATAATATTAAAAAAACGGAAGATCATTATCTTGTGAACGATTCTGATTGGCTCATGCATGCATGGTCACGCGTAGATGATCATAGAACATGACGTAAGCTGATGCGCAAATAGATGCACTCAACTACAGGGTAAGAAAAATAAGTATATAGAGCTATTATTATGCGACGAAGTATAAAAGTAGTTTAAAATATTACTATTTTTTTTATTTTCGTTTTTTTTGGGTTTATTTTTTTTTGTCATTTTTTTTATTTTAGGAAGTAGCAAATATAAGCGAACATAAGCAAATATAAGCGAATATTATAGTTAAAACAAAGAAGAAAAAAATAATAGCTAATTGCAGAGTGAAAAAATAAGTATATAGAGCTAGCATTATGCAACAAAGTGCAAAAAGGTTCAAAATATTACTATTTTTTTCGTTTTTTTTCATTGTTTTTTTTTGTTTTTATTTTTTTTTGTTATTTTTTTATTTTTTTGTAAAAATGTATAATAATATATAATAAAATATATATCATTGATTAAAAATATATATTTAATTAAAATATAATGTATAATAATAATAAATAAAAATAAATAAAAAAATATAAAATTTTATATTAAATTGCAAAACCTTGTGAAAATATGCGAAAACATGCAAAAATCTGTAAAATGTTTAAAAATACCGTATGTTGCCGAAAATAAGCTACCTTTTTTTGCCGATTTTTAACAAAAAAAAACCGTGGGTAGCTTATTTTCGGGTTATTTACTATTTTAAGTAATTTAAAGCACAACAAAGAGGTAGCTTATTTTCGAACACAAACTCTAACAAGTAAAATAGATAAATAAATATGCTGTAGACAATAAATAAATATGATTTAGGCGATAAATAAATATGTTATAAACAATAAATAAACATGCAGAAAAAAATCGGGAGTAACTTATAAAACGATCGATTATAATCGCTATATAGTAAAGTCTAAATTTTACTAAGCAAATCGATCAAAGTCGCATAAGTAACCTTGTTCAGCAGATCAAAATACGCGTACCCTAAAAATTCCATAAAAATCGAAGAACTTTTTATTATTTGACGTTTGATTTTTACGTTCAATAGTTTTTTTTTGTAAAAAAAAACTGTCGAACGTAAAAATCAAACGTCAAATAATAAAAAGTTCTCCGATTTTTATGAAATTTTTAGGGTACGCGTATTTTGATCTGCTGAACAAGGTTACTTATGCGACTTTGATCGATTTGTTTAGTAAAATTTAGACTTTACTATGTAACTACGTTTATTGATCGTGGAGGTAGCTTATTTTCGGAACTAAAAATTTTGTTAAATTTCTTTTGATGCGACAAGGGGTAGCTTATTTTAGGAGGTAGCTTATTTTCGGCAATATACGGTAAGTATACAGTATAATAGTATTGTTATTCGTGATTTTTAATCTGATATCTATCGATTATTACCGATTATTATCAATTACTATTTTAATCATTAGTCCTCATCATGGGGAATTTAAATCGATTACTATCCAATAATGATAAAAATCAATAGTAATCCCTGTGCCGACGACTCCAAAACGACGACTCCAAGGACGACTCCAAGAAAAAAAGCAACTACAAAACTAAAAAAAAAAGTAAGTTAATACCCATAATAAAAAAAAAAAACAGAAAAAAATTTTTACTTATCTAAAGAAAATCCAAAGAAGCATTAGTAGTATCATGAATAAAAAAAAAAATAATAATAAAAAAAAAAATCTAGATTTACCTGTAGATCGATCTAAATCCAGATCGAATCTAGTACTCCGGAAATAGATGATCACCAATCTTAAATATGATTGGCTGATCATATAAGTTGCCATGGCGATGGGTCGCCATTTATTTTTTATTTTTTATTTTTTTTGTTTGGACGATCCTGCCTTTATTTCTTTGTAAATGTATAGTGACTGGTGTTCGTACCGAAGTACGTATACAGTATATCAAATTACATCCAAATAAAGACTCACTCGATACAAAAGTACCAGATGCGATCTGCTATTTCACAAATTCATCTCTGTCGGGGTCCCAATACTTGTTAAGACTTGATTCCCAAACATCACTGACTGGTTTGCAAATACTGTGTCAGGATCATACTCCTTCTTCATAAAGGGCAAATGAAAAAGGGGAAAGTAAAAAGAAACTACTAAGAAAACGGACTATACAAAAAGAAAAAACCAATATAAAAAAGAAAAAACAAAGAAAAGAAGCTAATCCTGACNCTCCGGAAATAGATGATCACCAATCTTAAATATGATTGGCTGATCATATAAGTTGCCATGGCGATGGGTCGCCATTTATTTTTTATTTTTTATTTTTTTTGTTTGGACGATCCTGCCTTTATTTCTTTGTAAATGTATAGTGACTGGTGTTCGTACCGAAGTACGTATACAGTATATCAAATTACATCCAAATAAAGACTCACTCGATACAAAAGTACCAGATGCGATCTGCTATTTCACAAATTCATCTCTGTCGGGGTCCCAATACTTGTTAAGACTTGATTCCCAAACATCACTGACTGGTTTGCAAATACTGTGTCAGGATCATACTCCTTCTTCATAAAGGGCAAATGAAAAAGGGGAAAGTAAAACGATACTGACTAGTGATAAAAATTATATAATACTGCACAAGGAAATACCTTGCCAAAGTATTATATGTACATATAAGAAAAAAAAGACTACATCTAAAAGAATATTCTAGAAAGAAATTTTATTTTGGGTTTTCTTCAAAACACCTCACACGTCATTCATTGTTTATCTCGAGAGATTCACTTCTGACTTGATCCGATTTGATAGGCGCATTCCCAAATTAGAAAGAGAAACACTACTGATTTTTTGAAGGGGGTAAACTAAATTGCCCACTTTTTAAAAATTTTGAAAAGTCCAAAGGAACGAAAAACGTCACTTGTAGCAAATTTAAAAGAGTGTATAGTCAGAAAACTTATTATTTTTTTGTTGTTCCCCGTTGTTTTTACCACAGGTTAATTTGTCGACAGATATTCTTTCTATGAACTTCTACCAAAATTTCTCATACAAGGGCGCCGCCTCCTGCCAGTTATCTTGTAAGAAGATGCTTTTGGCTTGCATGCTGAATATACAAAGGAGTCCCCAAATAAAGAAGTTGACTTTTATAAAAACCATATTTCTGTGTTATCCTACTATATTTAGTGTATAGGTGACTCTCCAACAGAAGTTTTCTTCTGTCGAAAAATTTGGTCCAGGTGACCATTAGAAAGAGTGATTGGTTGGGTCACCATTTATAATTTTCCTTAAAATTATTATTATTATATTAAAAATCTTAAATATTGAATAACTTTTGATCTACTAATCCGTTTTGGATGATTTAACTACCAAAATGATCGTCCCAGTAAGACGATTCTAATGAATCCAAAATCATTAAAATCCGATTACAGGATCCTAAGATCGATAAAGATTTGTAACATAAATAAACCATCATCGATCTTAGGATTCTGTGATCAAATTTTAGCGATTTTAGATTCATTAGAATCGTCTCATTTAGACGATCATTTTGGTAGTTAAATCATCCAAAAAGGTCAGTAGATCAAAAGTTATTCACTATTGAAAATTTTAAAATTTTTAATATAATTTTATATATAGGCGAAAATATAATTTTTAGTTAGTAAAAATTTTTAACATGATAAATTTAAAATTAATATTTTGCCAAAGTATTGTATAAAGCTAAATGAATTGTTTTAAATATTTTTTAGGGGGCTAAAAAATAAATTTTGCAGGCAAATTTGTCTGCATAATACACGAAGAGATAATTAAATACTGAAATATTAATCTATTATTAGCCAAATATATAAGTCGGAGCATACTCTAAATTATAACTCAAAGTATAATTCGGTATATAATCCAGAGTAAATTTATAAATTTATAATAGAATTTTATATTTATATAATAGTTACTCCAGTGTATAAACCACTTTACAGTTGATATAATAGTAGCTCCAGAGTATAAACTATTTTACATTAATAGTATTACTTTAAAGTGATTTACTTCTTTATATCTTAATAAGCCGGAGTGGAGTGATGCTTAAATCACATTGGTATGGAGTGGCTTATACTTCTAAGTTACTCTGGAGTATTATACACCATTAATATCCCTAGTTCAAATAAACCAGAAATAGTATCATTTGAATACAGGTTGATTCAAATGACCTGGAATTGAATCTTTGATTCTGGGTTGGTTTAAATGTACCCAGAACATGATTATTTGTTTCAGAAGATAGCAGGTTATCAGAAATTAAATATAGAAAGTATTAATAGAATTACTTTTTTGTAGATCTACAGTACATTATTTAGAAATTATTTAATATTATTTTGTGCTTTCAAATATTACTTAATATTTTTGCAAGAGAAAATAAATTTGTTGTACCTGCGACATGTCGCACCCCTCTCCTGCTTCAGCCAATCAAATCGCATAATTTTATAGGCAAAAAAATTTTTTTAAGGGTAGGGTAAACGTAGATCATTTTTCATATGATCTGCATGGTATTACAGATTTTTATATAGGAAATAAAAATTAGCCACAAGCAAAATTTTTTAATGCTCTAACGAATTTTTACCAAAATTTCACAACGTGCAGATAAGAACTTTCTATTTATAGTAATAATAATTTCGAAACTTGTTTTATTTGAAAAATTCTGCTTTGGATATTACCGAAGTATTCCCAGGTGGCTCTATGTTTTTCTCAGGTGACACAAAGGGACCAAATATTTCAGTAATATTCAAAGTGGAATTTTCTCAAATAAAACAAGTTTCGAAATTATTATTACTATAAATAGAAAGTTCTTATCTGCACGTT
>QKWP01000764.1:202241-225984 GCA_003550325.1 Gigaspora rosea
CCTCATTTTGAGATCAAAATACTAAGAAAATAAAATAAGCAACCCCTGCTAAACATATATAAAATTTATTATAAACTTTATTGGACATTTATATATAAGGTATATTGACCAATAAAATTGAATATTTTAAAGTCCCGAATTTAAGCAACCCTTTGAAAAAATTTGGCTAAAATGGATGGCTTAGGGGGTTGCTTATATTCGGGACTTTACGGTAATCAATAAAGTAATTTAAAAAATATATAATTATATATTTTTTTAGATACTGGACTTATTGGTAAAAAAATTAAAATAGATTATTTTAATAAAATTTTAAGTAATTTTAATTTGAAAAAATGTCCAAAATATCCAAAAAACGTCCAAGTGACAACACTGGGTACAAGGTTCTAAAAATATAACTTTCGAAAATTCTGATGTAGAAAATAAATAAACCTGAAATACGAGCATGGTCAGGAGAAAATTTTTGCTTAATATCCTAAATAAGCCGAAGACTAAATGACAAATTGATTGCAGAATATTCAAGATTTCTATATAGCCAACACAGAATTTATAAATGACAATGCAGAATTCACGCAGAAATTATGAATTCTAATGTACGGAAATTTTGCAGAATTTGAATTTGTCACGGAAGGAATTAACAATTTATCACTGCAGAAAATCATCGGCCCTGAACTGCAGTTACTGTAATCCATCCCAGCAAGCCAATCAAATTCTAAGATCAGGTGTAACATTACACATTTGAAAAAGTCAAAACAACTATTCGTTTTGCCAAAAATTACTTTTAAATCAAAATTTTACATATGAAACTACCTTTCAGTTTCTAACAAAAAAATTTCTTGCTCTCTCTAACCAAAAAGTATTACACCAAGCCTCACTCTAAACCTAATTTTAATTGCACGGTTTTATTTTTATACTGTAGAAAATTTGGTTTGATAGTCACGTTATACCTGATCTTAGTATTTACGGTTATAAAATTTATTCTGTAACCTATGGTTACAAATCAATAAATTTTTTCGAAATTTATATTTCATTATTATTTTGAAATATTTCGCAAAATATTTCGCACATATAAATTTGCTGATGTACTTTTAGCTGATAATTAAACATATAGATTTTAAAATATTCTATACACTTAATTATGGATTAAAAGTAAGTTTAAAAGACCATTGTTGTAAAAAACTCACTTTGAGCAAATAATTCTTGATCATGATTGGCTAATTTTGGGTCAAACCAAATTGGTGGATATGTTAACTGGTCTTGTTTCACTAAGTAAAAGTGCTAAACAAACCCTATCAAATTGATTTTAATTAAATATCGGGTAATCACGTGATGGACCCTGGTTTAAGCATCCCCAAAATAGGGGTCCCTTAAAGTGGGGCAGATTACGTCATAATTAACCAATCAAATTGTTAAAATTTGATGATCCCAGATCAGCCCGATAAAGCAAAACAAGAGAAAAAAAGAGAAATATGCGAAAAATAGAAGAAACTGTAGTCTAAACCATTAACAAAAAATGGCGGGAAGGTAATTTTACCTATAGAAACTCCTAACAGTTAATGAAAAACGGTATGTCACGTGATCTGCCCCGCTTTAAGAACTTGATTTGTTTAAATTCAAGACAATCACAAAATTGATGTGCAATTCGAAAATATCACATTAAAAAATACGTTCAATCCACCCATATTGATATGCTAAGTGAAGTTTCTAAATGCGGTGCCAGCTTGGTCTTAAGGTATATAGAGCAATGTAAAATTTTTCTAAGATGCAGGCTCTAAGTACAGGATTTTTGCTTTTTATTAAGTAAATTTTTCTAAGTCCTGCAATTTATTATATGGTTTTTTTTTCGATCATTAATATCATCATAAAATTTCTTCAAGGGCCAAAGCGGCCAAAGGTCAAATGAAATCGTTGAGATTTTAGTGACATGCATTACATTTTAATCGGTATAAAAATTAAAATTACATAATTTTTAATCAACAATTTTTAGCAGCCCTCCAGATTCTAAAATGAAAGTCTAGTGGAGGATATTATGCTTTAATAAAATTAAACCCGAATATAAGCAACCTTTTCGAAGTTTTGATTGCTTTTATACGGAAATTATTATATTAATTTTATATATGCTACTATTATTTACATCTAAAAAGATATCTTAATATTTACAATATTCACAGAATATTATACCCATACATATCGAATGTAACCCCTTTTGTTTATTTGTTCTATTAAAAGTCAAAATTTGCATTTTTTAGATGGTCCAGCCAAAATATGGCCATCTTCTCTTCTTTGTTTGGAAGTAAGATCGGCAGAAACGATGGAACTAGTCTGTGGTTGAAAAAAAAAAAATGTAGTTAGATAATTTTCGGTGTTTTACTTGTTTCCATACTCATCCAAGGATAAGCAAAAAATAACCCTCATGTCCTTTGTTCGTAAATGGTTAAAAAAAAAAAACTGAATTTCAGTGATCATAACGATAGTACTTGTGAAGTCGATTTTCAGTTAAAAATTGCCATATCGTTACATAAATCTCTTAACAGCAGCGCTTTTCACAGGAAGATCGCTGGCCGATTGATAGAACGAGAAGCACATTAGCTTCCCAGTGGATATATGTCACTGGGCTCTTCCAGAGAGTTTCCAACTTACTAGATGGAAATTCTAGTGGTAAATATCCTTCCAAAAAACATATACTTATTTCTTACATTAATATGTCCCATAACTACCAAAATCATTTACCATATCATATTATCGCGTTATTTCTGTATTTTGCGATAATACAATAAGTAATTGCATTTAAAAATCTGATTGAAATATGAACTTTTAAAACGAGATTTTATTACAAAATATATTTCAAGTTTTTAAATGCTTGTTCAAAGCTTGATGTCTCTTAAAGGCTATTTATTGCGCAAAACAAATATTTATAACTTTAAGAAGCGATTTTGGTGGTTATGCATCGTTCGTCATGAATCACTGAAAAAGAGGATTGAATTAATTACATTGATTGCATGTATTAGAATTTTCCTTCAGAATATCGAACTCAATTCTTAAGGATACCAATTAACGCAGGATGTATCTTGGCCAATCCCATCTGACTTTATTTTTGTGTTTGCATGTTCATATTATAATTATACGAAAATTGAATATTTCTGATCGATATTTTTATTTTCACACCTACTAAAAAAAGAAATTTAAATACTTTTAACCTACGTCTGATTAGATTAAATTACAAATAATACATATCTCGCTCGCCAGCTAAAATCAACGTGAGAGAAATACTTCGGCCTGTCATAAAAGAAAATAATCAAGAAAACCTGACTTTTGATTTTAAATTTTACCATCTTATCAATTAAATCATGAATATGATTATTGCAAAGAGAACTTGAATTACTAGGTTCGAACAAACGGCATTGTACAAGTAAATACTTGGACAAATGAAATCTATATTCATCAAAATAAATCAATATGAGAGAAATAATTCTTGCATATTGTAAAGGTAAATTATCAAAGAACTTGAATTTCTGGTTTAAAATTTTATTCATACACACCAATCAAATCGTCATGTATTCTCACGTATTTCGCGATTGAATGAACCTATGCGCGTGCACTAACTTGGATAAAAAGTGAAAAATATTAGGCAATATAACTAATTCAGAAGCTCTACTTTTAAATTAGTTCTATCGCATAATGTGTTTTCATTTCGTTTTCAAGTTAGTACGCACGCATAGGTTAGTAAAGTCAGATGGAATAGGCTTCTTATTAATCGGATCAGATAAAGAATAAGTTGCTATCCTTGGATTGGAGCATAACATGTCTTTTCATGAATACATATTAAGTATTAATACATGCATTTTATTGGTTAATATTATCTACATTTTTATTAGTCAATGATATATATAGGTTCCAGTGAGAAAATCTTTCCAGTGGAATTTGTCACTGGAACCACTGGAGTTCTGGAAGAATTTGGATGCCCAGGTTCCAGAAGTCCAGTGCCAAACACTGTCTTTAACACGATCTTACCTCCACTTCGATATCACTCATTATGACGTCATCGTCCGATTCAGATGAGTCATCAGTGAGCACGTGCCCTCGAGGAACAACGATGACTGGCCTACGATCGTTACTTCTGTATCCTGGACCGAATATTGGAACAAATCCTTGATTATCTAATCCTAGCACCTCTGCAATGACCTTCCGTGCATTATGATATGGAAACCTTGTTATTACAAAAAATAATTAAACTTTTGTGAAATAATAAGTTTATAATATTTACGAACACTCACCACGTGCCCTGGTATTTGATGTTACCACCCACAATGACAAACTTATCATTATTCCAACTTGGTTGGTAACAGCTCAATTTTTCAATCTTGAAATTAGGATTACCCATTAACTTCTTTATCGGGTTCATGTGTACGAATCCTGTTAGAGCATCCCAACGGATTGTTTCGCCTTGATAATTGTATTCGTATGCTAATGGATAATTTGTTATTTTGATTACAATCAAAATTTTTATTACATGAAAACAACGAGTGGAACGTCCCTGGAGACATTAACTTTTTTTTATTCATAACATTATTTTATCATTATAATTATGCTCTATTATTCTCTTGTTTAATCGAAACTTGTTTTTTGCTTAGACACTTCTGTAACTTTGCCAAAAAAATCGAAAATAACGTGTTAAATTTGCTCACCAATGCTAGGAATACAATCTTTTCCATTATATCTGATAGTATTAACGATAAAACCTGGAGTAGAAAATGGTTCCCATTCTCCTGACGGTTCAGGTTCAGGCAGACTTTGTTGATTACGATTTCGTGGTCTTGTGGTCTGCTTATTCTTCCCTTTACTTGGAGCAGTTTTATCCATTCTACGTGAAGAGTTCATAAATTCGACACGATTCTTTCCACTCTATTTTTAAAGAGAAATAAAATTAATATAAAAAAAAAAAAAAAAAAAATATATATATATATATATATATATATATATATTATATATATATAAAATATAAATTTTTTTAAAATATAAAAACATTTATGTACTTTGCTACGATTATCGTCTTTTGCTTTGACCTTTTGATTAGGTGTTTTGCGCAAAGGCCATTCAATGCCGAATAAGTTAAAGTGTCGGGTGCATCTTGGACATCTTCTCTCTTTGTAGTCAACCGTACTAGAATACTTTTCGCTACATATCTTGCAGCGTCGCGTGATTTCTTGTTGGGTATTAACTGCTGAAGAAGGACCAGCAATTACTATGGACTTAGAACTAGAATCTGATATATCATTACTACACAAATATGCAATAGACATCCGTGAACTACCGCCCGCAGGAGTAAACGGGCTATTACTCTGACCAGTTACTCCAAAATTATTTGACAGAGAAGCGTTTACACCTTGATGAGTTGGCGTATTTACTCTACGAAAGATCGTTATTCCCCATTCAACCCTGATTTCTGGTGATGCAACTACATTAACACCAGCCCAAGGACTTTCCATTTCTTGGTTGACTGATGATAAATGATGATGATTCATATTATCTGAGCAATTTTGATTTAACAACCGATTTGTGTTGTTGTATTGACGAGCAGAAGAAATCATTGTACGGAAACTCATAGGTTCTGCTCTTGTAGGTAGTGAAATTGTGGTAGTCGCAGTATGTTGCGTTACACTACCAGTAGCACAATCAATGTCAGTTGTGGGTTGTAAGGGTTTTTCAGTTTGTTTGTCCAATTGTTTGTTTTTTGAGCTTTTAGTCACTTTTAGTAAGTTATCAAATAAATATATTAGTACTGCATAGCAAATATATCTAATCATTAGAGATAAATACCGAATTATTTTATATCAATGACAATGGAAATAATGCATACGAAGACCAGACTTTTTTCGTCGTAAAACGCTGCGCCGAATAAGTTTGCCTTTATCATCATAAACAAATGGTCGTAAACCTTCTTTCAAAACTACACCATCATCTTCGGTACGGAATGATCCGGTTTTATTTCTAAAGAGGTAATCAAATATAAGTTAGTAAGCAGATAAAAAATAATAAGTCTGATTATTAGGCAGCTCACCTCTCACATGTTGCACAAAGACACTCTTCGTTTCCGGCTCCAAAATAATTGTCACCATAATAAGCTGTCAATTCTTCACCAATTGCAACATCACGAAGAAATTTAAACGCTATTGCATTTTGTCCAGATGAGATAAATTCCGTGTTGGGACAACAGTCATGCTATTTTTGAAAGAGAATAATAATGAATTAATTATTAATTATATTAAATAAATTAAAAGAATGATCCAATACCTACATTAACAAATCTTGCTGGTCCCAATAATAAACACATTGTATCTTTCCTTGATGACCACATAATACTGAAATCTCGACCACCTTCTAATGCTCTTTCTTCTTCTGTAGTTAGGCTAACAAGTGTACCAGAACAGTGCCGAATTTCGTCGCCTACATGCCACTCTTTCGTGGCGATTATACAAGCCTCCCGTTTCATCGAACCAGAATATCTATCTGTCTCAGCTATTTCAAAACCGGCCGTAGGTAAATACATTGCAAAATATCTTTTTGCGTGCCTATTATGTGTTTAAATTAATGTTATTATAACCTTTTCGACTTTGTTCTAAATAAAAAAATCGATTCATACTGGATAAAATCTTTTTCTGTTTCATCTGTAAGCTTTGCTGTTTCACGAACAGTAGGTATCCTATAGAGAAACGTATAATTACAATTAATTTAAAGTTTTGAACATTCTTGATCACGTGGGCATTAAATAATGATTTGAATCAGAATAATGATCGAGATAACTAATTATTCCGAAAGTTAAGCATTAACAACACGTGCATTATATGCATTTGTTTTGAGTTTTGTATGCCTTTAACGCCCGCTCAAGCGGAGCTTATTTCTCAATAAGGCGTTTCAATATGTCTTTTTCTATGGAAAGTAAGTTGTAAAAAAAAAAAAAAAAAGACTTACTGTAGCAGTTCATGAACGGCGTCATTTAGTTTATTCAGCTGTATCACGTTTCGTTTTACAATGTCAACAAGAATTTCGCGTGAGACGTTTGTTTCACGATAGCTGGGATTTAATTTGAATGTCCGGAACCAAAGAAAGATCTTATCTAGTAACAAATCTGTAAGTACATCGTCGAACTGTTGAACTGTCAATAGGCTCATTTGATCACCAGGCATTTTAAAATATCAGATAGATAAAAAGCCTGATCGCAAGGAGAAGTTGCGGCGAAAAATGGTTATAATCTTGGTAGACTTGTAGTTTGCTTGGTAACGAATGTAAGGCGCAATCAATAAATGGTCGCGAAAGCAACTGGACGGGTTTTATATTGAGAATATTAGTTACGGAGTATGTACGGACTCCTAAACCCTTTTGGGATTTTTACATACGAGTCACCGGTCATACCCGTGTTATAGAGTTTTAACCAAATTAAGTACCAAATTATAAAAAATGTATTACATAATTGCAAACAATGCTTTATACATTTTTTGACACGAATTATGATAGTATTCTTAGTCCATTTACATTTTCTCGAAATATTAAAACTGACCTTGCTAGTTTATGAAGCCGAGAATTAATTTTGTATAGTCATGTATAGTCTGACATTAACAGTTAATATGCCGGTCATACAAAATTAATTATTGAAAAATTTCTTTAATAACTGCGTTCGGACAGCTGGGTTATAAAATCCGAGAAATTAACTTTGTATAGTCTAATTTTAGGAATTTAGGAATTATCGTTATTTATTTTTTATAATGACATCATTGAGTCGGTCAGTGGTTTCATCACATTTCTTGTTTTGTTCAAATTTTTTTTGCTTTTTTTAAAAACTTGGGAGGGATAAGAAAAAAAAAAGTTCATCATATTATATAAAATGTTTAAAATATTGGCTTCTGGATTAATATTCTGACGTTAAAAAGCCTTAAAGAATTATTGTAAAGCAACTTAAGGTTTTTAACAAAATATATACAATATCTGAAATGTTTACACAGTTACAGACCAGGGACCGTTAAAAATTTTTTTATTTTCGAATCAAAAACAGTACCTGATTCATATTCTGATTGGTGGTATGACTTATACGACCAAAAATTTTTTTCATAAAAAAAAAAATTTGTATTAACTTATATCTGTTTTTTTTTGGCAAATATATAACTTATACCTTATATCACATATAAAAATACAAATATGAATCTCCGAAATTAGATTCAACTTTTTTTTTACAAAATTATGTAAAACTGGGATGTCACAAGTTATACTTCAATCCCAGGCACAAGAATTCAATTTATCAAAAATAATCGAAATATTTACTATCCCTGGCTTACGCACACTTTATGGTCATGTGATACTAGCGAATTGTATTAAAGGTTTAAAAACAAAACAAAACGTTACTTTATATTTAATTTTTTTTTGGTCTTTATAAATAATAATAGTTATTATTTTTATTGAATATTGTTTTTATTTAAATTTGTAAAAAAAAAAAAAAACCAGAAAGCCTCTTTTGATTCAATTCCAAATTTTTTTATATGCTTTTAAACCTATTCAATCATTAAAACCAGAATTTTGCAATGCTTGTACTTAATGGATAGGATTTCACCATACTACATATAGAACATTGTACTACATTATGCTGCTTTTTAAAAGCAATTATCTACAGTAGTAATTCATATGCTCCGATTTTTGGAATTTATAAAAAAAGCTTATTTTTTTAAAACTTTTTTAAAGCTATATAATTTTTGATCTACTGGTCCATTTTAAATGATTTTACTACCAAAATGTTCATCTCTTTGAGACGATTCTAACAAGCCTAAAATCATAAATATCCAATCACAGGGTCATGAGAAAATGCACTATTAAATAGGTAATATATTTTGATCTATGTCAAACCAATTTCAGGTGCGTTACCTATTTAATAGTGCATTTTCTCGTGACCCTGTGATTGGATATTTATGATTTTAGGCTTATTAGAATCGTCTCAAAGAGATGAACATTTTGGTAGTAAAATCATTTGAAATGGACCAGTAGATCAAAAATTATATAGCTTTAAAAAAGTTTTAAAAAAATAAGCTTTTTTTATAAATTCCAAAAATCGGAGCATATGTTTAAATATTAATTATACTGTATTTTAAACAACTATATAGTTTTTAGGATTTGGCTTTGCAAAGCAAAAAAGTTTCTGATTTTTTAGATTTTTTTTTTAGTCTGAATATTTTAGTTTAAACTAGGGTTCTGTAATTTAATTTAATTTGACAAATATTTGATCTCAAATCAAATTCAAATACAGAAATTTCAAATCAAATCAAATTCAAATTAACAAAATATTCAATCCAATTGACAAATATTTGAAAATTTTTATTGAAACTATAGATCCAATAGCTATTTACACAAAATTTTATTAAGACAACTGCTTTTACTGTATTGTTTTATGAAACTAGAACTATTTTGATTAAAAAAACATTTTTTACTTAATACAGAAAATCAATTAATTTAGTAAAATTTTGCATAAATTAAAAATTTTAAAAAGCAACCAAAATTTTAAAATTTTTTAAAAATTACAAATAAATTTGATTTAATTTGATTTGATCAAAACAAATTCAAATCAAGGATTTATTTAATTTGATCAAATTCAAATATGTCTGATATTCAATTCGATTCAACTTTGAGGAACTCTGGTTTAAACAAATTTTATATATTAGTATTTACTAGTTATTTTATAAAATATTTTTATTAATAAAAAAAATTTTTATTAATAATAAATTTCTTTAAAAATATTAAAAATTATGAAGTTTAATATGCTTTGCATGGGTGTGATGTGCTTGTATATCACACCCTAATTTGATTGGCTAAATTTGCAGATCATTATTTTTAAAAAAATAAACAATTTTTGTTAAAATTCTTTAGACTAAGAATTAGTCTAAGAAATTTTAAAAAAAGTCTTAAAATTTTTTGCGCCTATATACAAAATTTAGCGCTGAACAAGTTTACTTAGTCAAATTAGAAAGGTTGTCTTAATAAATTAGAGAAATCGTCAAAAAATGAGTTAAAAAAATGAAAAATTGCGAATATCTTTAAATTTTGATAAGACAGCCTAGCCTTTCTAATTCGACTAAGTAAACTTGTCCAGCACACAATTTTGCATATATATACAAAGAAATTTAAGAATTTCCTAGTAAACCTTCTAACCTAACCCTAATTTAAAAGTTTTCACAATAATTTGTTTATTTTTTTTAAAAATAATGATTTACAAATTTAGCCAATCAAATTAGAGTGTGATATATAAGCACATTGCAGGGTGCGAAATATGCATTTATTCAAAAATTATTATTATTTTTTTTAATATTAGGAGAGAACTTCAGGTATAGTTTCTGCCTCAAACTTTATTAATATTTAAGTAAATTAATATACAGTCACCTCTCTCTAATCCGGCTCTTTATATATCATACTCTTAATAATCCGAACTAAAACTTTCAGAACAAATATTTTTATATATATTTCCTCTGAATATATCAAATTAACATAATAAATTTTCTATTTCAGATCTGAATTTAAGTTTATCAGTACATATGATCTTTTATTTAAATAATTTTATTTTGTATTATGAATAAAATTTATTTTATATAATTAGAGGAGCGACAAAATTTTTTAAAGGGGGAGGTGATAAAAAAAGTTGAATATATATAAGAATCTAACAATATATATATTAAAGAAGAGAGAGAGAGTGTAGGCCTCTAATAAAAAATAATCAAATAATTAATGATATAGTCTTTGTCGATCACTTGTCCAAAATTTTAAGCAAACGAAAAACAAAATTTTTATTAGTAAAAGACGAAGCAAATATAATACTGGTTTTTATAAAGGTCAACCTTTTTTTGTTTATCTCTCGGGAGACTCCTTTATATATTCGGCAAGCAAGCCAGAAGCATCAGTTGTGCAAGATAACTGGTAGTGGGTGCCCTTGGTACAAGAAATTCTGGTGGAGATACAAACATTTTTTTCTTCGTCGACGAAGGTGTTATATTTTGGCTAGGCGGTGAACTGAGAAATGAGTTTTTCAACACACTCTCTAAAAGTTTTGGCTACAAAAACATATTTTACCATACTCCTGCTATCATATTCTCGCTCGAAGTCTTTTTTTCTGGAATTTTGGACGAAAAGTGGGAAATTCGGCGTACCCCCTCCAAAAGATCAGCATTGTTGTTCCTATCCTAATCGGGAAGAAGACATGCAGGTGAATAAACAGGAACGGACGCGTAATGAGACGTGGCGCAATAGAGTAGGCTAATCTTTGGAAAATAAATTCTAGAACATTCCTTTAGTTTTCCTTTATGTATATATAATACTTTGGCAAGGCGTTTCCTTGCGCAGTATTATATAATTTTTATCAATTATTAATGCTTTCATAGTTTATTTTTTCTTTGCTTTTTCTTTGGTTTTTCTTTTTTGTATTATTTTTCTTGGATGTATAATTTTGGTTTTTGGTTAATTTTGTCGGGTATTTAGTTTTGTCCCCCTATTTTAATCTTTCCCTTGTTTTATTCTTCTTTATGAGAAGCTCAGAGAAGGAATTTTTGAAGAAGTAGATTATGAAGCATAGTTGGTTTGTAACTATAGCTAACAAATTTTTTTGGTTTATACGTAAGCCGATGCGGCTGGTCACATCTGGGTGCAAAATTTATTTTGTAGCCGGATGAGATCGAAGTCTGGGGATTGTAAATTTATTAAAAAGGAATTTTTAGTAATAATAAATCTATTAGATTTCAGCAAGACTGCCAAAGTCCTAAAAAAAAAATAATAATAATATTAAATTCAAATTAATTAAACTAGTGTTTTAATCTGAATCAGATAATAGTGATTTGACAGATCAAATATTTAACTAGGTCATAACTCAGGTTAGATAATAGTAATCTGACAGGTCAGATATTCAACTTGGGACATAACCCAGATTAGATAATAGCGACCTAACAAATCAGATATTTAACCCAAACTATAATTCAGATCAGATATTTAAAGTGACCTGGTGGATTATAAATACAAAAAATTATACAAAAATTAAAAAAAATAGCATAAAACAGCTTTTTTTTTTAAGTTTGTTTTATATTTTATACTATATATATTTATAGTATATAGCTGTCTATATGGAGTAATTTCAATAGAAACAGCCAATTTTTTGAATAATGAGTTTTTATTAGATTCATATAAATTTTGATATGATTAACATTTTTTAATTATAAATGAAAGTCAATTTGCATAATAAAAAATCAAGATAATGTAAAAGAAAAATTACACAAGGCTGCGTAGAGTCAACATATCACGAGATTACTCAATAATTATCTGTTTACCTTTAACCAATAAAAATCGTAAAATTTGATTAATTCCAGATCAGTCTGAAAATCAAAACAAATGATTAAACTCAATTATCTCAAAATAAAATATATATAAAAATGTGCTGTTTCTATTGAAATCACTCCATATATCAAATGGGCTTAATAAATTTTTTATTTTTATTTTTTTATTTTTATTTTTATTTTTTAAGGTAAGGTACTGGTGAGGTTGTGCCTCAAAGACTTTTTATTAAGTATATGTTTGTATATATATATGTGATGTCATATTTGAAATATAGCTAATGGAGACCCGTTTTTTAAAAAGGGTTACTGTAAACTGCCATATAAACAGCCCTCCCACATATCAGACCCCCCTCTCATTTTTACTAATAATTTTCTTTTTTTTACTAATTAATTTTTTTGGTGGAATATACCAAACCCAGGCTGTTTATATGGCAGTTTTTAGTATATTTGAAAAGTAGGTATTGAAGAAAATGGTTATATTTGAAAACCGCTAAATAGCAAAATAGGTATATTTAAAAAAATGCTAATGGTGTAATTTTTATAAATGTTATATTTGAAATGTGCTAATAAAAATTCTGGGCATAATAGTAACCTAGTAGATAATAAATACAAAAATATAAAAATCGGAAAAATGCAAAAATTAAAAAATACAAAAATTGAATAAAATTTATTTTTTTTTGTTTTTTTTTAGTGAGTGTAAGTTTGTTTTTTTTTTTTTTGAGCGTAAGTTTGTTTTTTTTTTGTTTTTTTAGTGACATTGTATTTCAAAAAAAGTTAAAGGTGGGTGAAAGTTTGATCTAATGTATCTAATGTGTGAAATATAGCTTAATATACCAAACCAAAAGTGCTAACCAAAAAAATTTTTACTATGATGCTCAAATATAACCTCATATAGATTATTTAGGGTTTTGTTACAGATAATATACCCTACTGATCGATGAACAAACGTTACTATAACACAGGCCTATTTTTCAATTCGTCTCCAGTGGGATTTAAACTCTAGACCTGCCACTTGGCCTATATCGCCACACCCCCTTTTAAATTAATTTTTATGTGACAAACCCTTTGGTATTGTTACTAGTAAAAGTTATACCTATTGTTAGTTCTTTGTTGATTCTTTAAACCTTGGATCTTGTTGAACATAAATATAAGAATTTCAAGGCTTAAGATTAAAAAATAAAGCCTAGAAAGTTGTAAAAGCAAATAGCACTATGACTATTTGCTAAATATATCAGCCAGTAAATATGAATTTAATGCATAACAAATTTTTATTAATTACAATTTTTATTTATTTAATTGGTAGTAGGGAAGAATGTCTTAAAAGAAACTCATCTCAATAACAGAAACACGTGGGCAGAAGTAGAAACTTTAAAAGGAAATATGCCTGCTACATTGTTTTAAAGTGCCAAAATAGAGGAAAGAAGCATTTTGGAGGAAATTTTAAGATGCCTTAACAGAATTGAAGAAAAACAGGGGCTAGAAAGGCCCCAATGCTCCTGAAGGGCGCTCAGTTGTAACGGAAATCGGTGCAACATCTAAGAGTTATAAAGATGTTGTACCTTTGGGATCAGTAGGATAGAAGTATAGTGTGTGCATTTCATAATATTAATGGTCTTAAGACACAGTTTCATAGAATAGATTTTTTAACATTATGGGCAACCGAGAAGAAAGTAGATATAATCGGAATCGCAGAAACAAATCTGGGCAAAAGAGAGGCAAAGTTTATGGCGAAGGATCTGGACAATTTCAAAAGTTTCTGGTCTAGCACTACAACAGACAAAATTAAAGGGTCTGGCGTTGGGCTCTTTATACATAGAAACATGGAACGTCACATAGGGAAAATAGAGAAATTCAATGAATATTTAATGTATGCATATTTTTTCTTAAAAAATATAAGCTATTAGTAATTGTGGCCTATGTACCTCCAAGTGATGAAGTAAGTGCAAAAATAGTGATCGAAAAAATTCAGAAAATAGTCAACCAAAATGAAAAGGCCTGGCAAATCGCTGTAATGGGGGACTTTAACTGTATACCAAACAAGCTAATGGACAAGTCCTCACAGACTCCAAATTTTAAACGTTCTACTTTGTTCACTTGGTTAGAAGGAAAGCTCTTTGTGGATGCTTTTAAAAGATTAAACCCTAGCACCAGGCGGTACACTTGGAGTAACGGACACACAAGTACAAGAATAGACCAGATATGGTTATCAGAAAACTTAATGAGTAAGGTTTTGAAAGCGGACATTTTAGAAATGAGAACGATAACAGGTAGTGATCATGATTTGCTATTGGTTGAAATTTTTTTGGCAAGGGATAATAGTGTAGATACAATAAGTAGAACGCGGCAAACTTTCTCATCACGAATAGTATGGAAGCTCGATAAGGCAATAAAGGAAAATTGGGATAATTATAGATCGGCTCTATGGAACAAGCTTAGGAAAAAGTTGCTGTTTTGGCTTCTGAAAGATAAACAAAACATGGATTTAGATCAGCCATTAGGTCTAGAGGTTAGCATAGATCAGCTATAGGAAACAATCGAGGAAGCAATTTGGAAGTCCGCAAAAGAAACATTACCGAATAAAAAAACTGGAAACAAAAGAAAGATGGTTAAAGAGAGTAAGGAATCACCAATTGCAAAAGTAGCCAAAGAGTTGGGAAGATTAATAAAAAATGTAGCAGGTAACAAAGATGTGTACTACATGATCGGTAGCTGGAATGGCAGAATTAGAAGTATTAACTCCAGTGCAGACACTATGATACCGGATATCACTTTGGAACAGGTAGACACTTGGCTCGATAAAGCATCTCTTTGGTGGAAAGCAATGGAAAATAAATTAATTTGTGAAAAAAGATTACATAGAGAAAAGGAAATTAAAAAGTATATACAGAAAAGATACGAAATGATCATAAGAGAACAGAAGAAAATGTTAAGGAGTCTTCTTGAAAGGCCGTGTAATAAAGTGGTATTGGACCGAATTTTGATTAGGGAGGAAGATGAATATAAATTAATATCGGAACCTAGTGAAGTTCTATCTAAGACCAACGAACACTTTAATGAGCAGTTTAGAAAGAGGAATCCCCACCTAGATTTACTAAACGAGGAGTGGAAAAAGATTTATCAGCCATTGAGTAGGATACAAGAAGAATGGTATGAGCCAGTTTTATTGCCGGTGGATTTGGAGGAATGGCTTTCAATGCTCAATGAAGTTAGGGCGAATTCGGCGCCAGGTGTATCTAACATTACTTACGAGTTAATCAAACAAGCAGATCTTAGAGTACATACGGCCTTTAAGAATTTCACAAATATTTGTTTAGTACAGGCAAATATCCTGTATAAATGGAAAGTAGCCCAAATTTATACAATCCCCAAAGGGGAAGATTGGGGTTTCGAGTTGAATAGAGTAAGGCCAATCACATTATTAGAAGCTTTTCGCAAGTGTATAACTAGAATCGTAACAAAGAGATTAAGTTCAATTATCAAAGACAAGAACATTCTTCAAGGGCCCAATTTTGCTGGCCTACCAAAAAATTCGACGGAAGAACCTATTCATATCCTAAATTCGTTCTTTAAGGAGGCTCATGAAAAAAAGAAGGAACTTTGGCTCCTTTTTCAAGATATGAAGAAGGCTTTTGATTCCGTCAGTTTGGTGATACTCGAAAAAGCTATGCGTAGGATTAGACTTCCAGAAATTTTAATTAAGTTAGTTATCAACTTATTTACTGTAACAAGAGGCGTATACGAGTAATCACAGATTATGATCTTACTAAAGAGTTCATAGCCAAGGATGGTATCGACCAAGCCGAAGTGATCTCTCCCTTGGTTTGGAGAATTTTCTATGATCCTTTGCTGGATAAAGTACAGAAGGACAGCTCCTTGGGCTACACTGCAAAAGTGAATGTTTTTAGGTTATGTAAAGATAAGGAAAGAAGCTTAAGTGTGCGTCAGGCAGTGCTTGCGTATGCCGATGACACAATATGGATAACTGGTTCAAAGGAATAGCTAGAAAAAACAATTAGTATCGCAAAACAATTCTTCTATATTAATGATATTGAAATTAATGCCAGCAAGTCCAAGTTGGTAATAATTAACTCAAAACTTCCAAAGGAGGAAAGTTATGTTTTTTTTTTTTGCAAGTCAAAGCTGTTTGCAGAACCTAAGCTTTATGACGTCAAATTTTTGGGAATATACCTTCATACTTCTAAAGATCTAACAAACATTAAAGGGAAGGTAAAGAAAATAGTCAGATTGTTTACGCACCTGTTAGAAAAGAAAAAGGTAACAGCTAGTCAGCTAAGCTACATNGCAGAACAATTCTTCTATATTAATGATATTGAAATTAATGCCAGCAAGTCCAAGTTGGTAATAATTAACTCAAAACTTCCAATGGAGGAAAGTTATGTTTCCTTTTGCAAGACAAAGTTGTTTGCAGAACCTAAGCTTTATGATGTCAAATTTTTGGGAATATACCTTCACACTTCTAAAAATCTAACAAACATTAAAAGGAAGGTAAAAAAAATAGTCGGATTCTTTACACACCTGTTAGAAAAGAAAAAGGTAACAGCTAGTCAACTAAGCTACATAAACAACCAGGTGCTTATCCCAAAATTAGAATATATCTTGCAGGTCATAGCTCTTTCAGAAAGTGATTTGCAATGTATTCACCAGCCAATAGTCCATCTTTGTAAGAAGAAGCTAGGCATAGCACAAACCGCTCTGAACGATATATTGTTTTATAGTGGTATTTTGGACTTTAAACCCTTGGCAAGCTCACTTCTGGCCAAGCAGGCAACAAGTCTATTAAAAAGATTGAATAGTAATGAAGGTTTGGAAACTCTGGCAGAGATAAGAATCAAGCAAGAAGCAATTAAAGCTGGTATTCTACAGAATGTATGTATTGCGCCCTTTAATGAACGACATATTACCCTCTGGAAGGGAAATCTGATATGTAATGTAATAGAAAAATGCAAAATAATCAACTTAAGGTTCAAGACACAAGATATTCAAAATGGGATGCATAGTAAGGAGACAGTGATCATAAGTTTCTTAGATGAAAAAATGATAAAGAGCTCAATGAATACAAGGATTGATTTAGAACTAGTAACGCTAAACCAATTAATAGACCCAATAGGCACAGGCTTGATGTTATGGCAACAAGTAAGGAGTATAAGGAAAAGAAGCATAAGAGGAAAAACGCCTGAATGTTTTAGTAAAATCGAAGAGGCGGTCCTGATAAATACATCCTCGAAGGAGCTTAAAAAAGAATACCGACTAGAAGGGAAGAGTAACGAGCTCACGTCGCCAATAAGAAAAAAGGTCTGTGTAGATAAAAGATGTAAGAATTGGGTGGTTGTTAAAAGGAAGAACTCATCTTCGCACCTCCTGGGACGTATAAGCAAAAAACTTAGATGCAAAGCTATTATAGAACATTGGGTCGAAACTCAAAAAGTTAAAAGTGCAGTTAAAATAAGCAGATACAAGGGTTGTAGTCTAAATAAAGAAGATAAAGAGAACGACTGCCAATTCACAGTAAAAATGAAAGAATGTGTTAGCAGAGTAGAAGGAATAATCAAAAAAGGAAGCGATTGGTTAATGTCGTTTCCTTTGATCTACTACACAGACACAAAGTATAGAAGTACTCCGAGAAAACCAAATAGTATAGAGAAAGTAGCCTCAGTAGTGGAAGTTAATCATATAGAATTTGAGATAATCAAAAAGCAAGGACTAAGTAGGAAAATTACAAGGTTACTTTTAGAAATAGCAGAAAAGAATATAACGGAGGAAAGATTGGACTATGTATTCTATACAGATGGCTTTTGGTACAAGGTATTGAAGATAGGATGGGTTCTGTCTGGGTGCAGTTGGATAGAAAAGAGGAGATAATAAGTTTAGTAGGAAAAATTAGAGTAGTCGATTGGCCTTCATCGACAAGATCTGAATTAGTTGCAATTCTTTGCGCTTTGTTAGTAGTTAAATCAGATTCTTTAGTTGTAGTTAAAACAGATAGTTTAGCGGCAATTAGTAGTATTGAGAGTGTGTTTAGGTCGCGAAGCTTCAAGAAGAGTCTTAAAATGAAAAACAGGTCTATTTTGGACAAGATTATTGAGATAACCCAAGTCAAAAATCTCACTATAGAATTATGTAAAGTCAAGGCCCATAATGGGATAGTATGGAATGAACTCGCTGACAAGTTGGCAAAAGAGGCAGAGCAACTCAAAGAAAATTGGAAATGGTTGCCTACTAATACTACTCGGTGGTATGGAAAACACATTGATAACTGCCCGCAAAAGTTCATAATGCTACTTAAAATAAGGGCCTCTGAGAGAAGATGTCTCCTTTCAAGTAAAAGTCTAGCAGCAGAAAGTATTATTAGTTTCAGTAATCTCGATTGGTCTTTCCGATAGGCAAGGTTGAAGGAGTTGGGAGGAATAAGATGTAAAGGAATGGAGAGCAGTTTTAAACTAATTTCATGAATTAAGGGGATGTTTTAGCTTCTTCCAACTTTAAACGAGTTGCATACCCGTAAGCCTTGGTTGTATAAGTCACCAAACTGCATTCTGTATAAAGAAGAGACTAAGGAAACCATGAGTCATTTAATGTGATGTAGTTTCTCAGAGAAGATTTGGCAGGAGACAGAAAACACAGCACTAAGTGCTGCATGGGCAGTGCTTTTGGACAAGGCAAAACTTTCACTAAGTACTTGGGATTTGGGTGAAATCCTGCTAAGTGATACTAAAGAAATTCGTTTTAAGAAAAGAGAATTATATTTAAGTAGTCTCGTAGAGAAAAAGAAATTTGAGTTATTGTATAAAAAGGGCCTTTCGAGGAGAAATGCAAGAAATTGCATGGATGCGATTCTGTACATAGTACAAGAAAGTTTCTACTGGGCCGTTTGGAAGGAAAGATGTAATGAAATCATTAAATGGGAGAAAGAATTTGGTTTTGAACGATCTCTGAAAAGAAAGTGCAAGGATAAAGGAGTTAGAAGAAAGATATTATCTGATCCGGAGCTCACAGGAGTTAAAAGGAAAGACAGGGAACAAATCAAGCAGAAAAAGCAAGAAACGGAAAAAGCAGTAAATAAGCTAGTTGAGGACTCAATTTTGAGTTAAATAATAGGTTCGCATGAAGTAAGTTGGTGGAGTCGGAAATAGGTTTGTTTTTTTTATTATGTTTGAAAGGTAGCTGAGAACCTAAACATGCTCTCAGAGAAATATATAAGGAAGATCGTATATAGCTTTGAGACTATCAAACATCAGTACAACAACCGTACCTGGGCACTAGTGGAGTAAGCCGGGTATTAGCCTATATTATAGTTAGCTTTGAGTTCATGTATTTTTTTTTTACGTAAACTGCTAATAAAGTAGAGCATGGTTGTTAAGTTTAAAAAAAAAAAATTTATTTAATTGGTAGTCTTATTCAAAAATATCACTAAAATTTTCAGACAACAAATAAATTTATTCTTAATTAAAATTTTTATATATATATAAAAGTTTATATATAGTAATTTGTAGTGTTTCAATCCATAATCTGCTAATTCAAATGGATTTAATGATTCAGATATCTGTATTTATTAATTTTAATCAAATAGATCTATAATATTTATGGATTAAAGATAAGAATTATTTGGATTATAATTTTTTTGTTATAAAGAAAAAGAAAAATAAACCTGTTACTAGATGTTTCATATCCAATAATACCGCATCTGACTTTAAATTTGATTTGCTAACAATTCATACCCCTTTGTAGTCCAGGTTAGCACATTAAATTCAAAGCCAGATGTTTTTTTTAATTTTACTATAAAAATAATCAGGACACTTGGCTTTTTCTCATTTTTTCAGGAAGTTGGAGAATAATTCTCTTGTAATCCTTCAGGTTTTTTGTTTGCTAAATAAAACTGTTATTGGTTGCTATGTATTCATCAACTATAATATAATTAATACTATAATATAATTAATATTATAATATAATTAATACTATAATATAATTAATACTATAATATAATTAATATTATAAAGTAATAGGTGTGGCAATTTAGAAAAGTTAGTAAGTTGTCATTTCATATGGCAGGTCTAGAGTTCAAATTCTACTAGTGACATTTTGAAAAATAGAACTGTGTTCCAGTAACTGCTTTTTATCGATTGATTGGGTATATTACCTGTAATCTTGGTACACTATTCTTTCGGGTTTAGTTGTATATTGTTGCACAGACAAATTCAAAAAACCGGAAAACAAAAGCCTGTTTGGCAAGTTCCAAGTAAGGAGGTAGCAAACATCTTTGACGGTACTACTAGAACTAGAGTATTGAAAACTAAAGCTAGAAAAATGAATGATAAGATCTTCAAAGAAAAGAGTTTACCGAGTTGTACTAGAAGAAAAGGACCTATGTTTCAAAAGTAGGTACTAGAAAAAGAAAAACCATAAGACGCCTAATGCTAAGTAAATCAATCCTTCTGGGCTAACTAGATTGGAAGTTTGGGATGTATCAGGAAATAACTAGTAGGAAGATAATAGTAGGTACTGGGATCAGAGTGAACTTTACAAGAGCAGAAGTAAGTAACTCAGAGGTTCAAAAAAGAATTATGTGAATTAGAAAACTGTGGACTCGAAAGGGGCATACACCGCAGGATTAGGGACCCAGGTCATCAATTGACAAGCTAACAAATATGATAACTACCTTGATCACAAGTATAAGCCTTGGTAAATGTACTGTTACTGAAGTATAGGTGAATACCTGTGTAGGACAAGGTGCTATTCTATCAAAAAGTTAGCTATTGGGTGAAATTTCTTTGACACAGTTGCTAGCTCTTTGGGGCCAAATACAGATATGCTACTACAGTTAGACCTCTCTAAATGCATAGCATTGGGACCATAGTAAAAATTTTCAAAAACATATATTTAGAGAGATTATGCATTTAGAGAGGTAAAAATCTATAAGTGTTATATTAAGTTGAGCCAAAAAAAAGTCATGCATTTAGGGAAATTTTACTTAGATATGCATTTATGGAGGTTGCATTTAGGGAGGTCCGACTGTATATTTTTGGGACCTATAGTTCTTGGAGAATGTCGACCCTTAAAGAGCTCCTAACAGAGTTATTCTAATAAGAATGATACTATAAAGAAAGTCAAAATGAAGATGGAAGTTCATAATAGAAACTTGGGAGGTTGGGCTTGGTATACCGTTGTTTGGGTTAACAGAGTATAGCGAGGTGTATTGAAGAATAAAAAAAAAATACTATAAAGTAATTAATAATATAATATAATTAATACTATGAAGGACATCAATAGAAAAAGGACAAATTATTTTTAGTAACTTTTTTTAAAATTTTAAATTAAAATATCTTGACAACTACCAAATCAAATTTAATAAAATTTTTTTTGCTTTAATTTTATAACTATAAAAAATTAAAATAAAAAAATTTTGATTAAATTTGGTTAAGTAGTTGTTAATTGATAGTTCACCAGTTAATTGAAGATTGATCGTAGTATAACGTGATGCAAATTATATATGAAAATCACTATAGGCAGAATGTGGTAGCATACATATTGTTATAGAATAGGTTTTAATTTTGGTAGAAATTAGTTTGAAAATTAGAACTTAATAAGGAAATTTTGTAATAACTGTATTTAGTAATAGTGATATGCGAAATTGATGTGCAATGATACTCAATGATGCTTAGCGACGCTTAACGATGCTTAGCGACACTTAATGACGCTTAGCGACGCTTAACGACGCTTAGCGACGCTTAGCTCAATAGATATATAAACCCACCTTATTTCCCTTAGTTTTAGACAGATCCAGACATTGTATTTTATCTTTACCTTTATATTATTTATCCTCCTCTCTTATTATTAATAAACTCTTGGGATTTCTAAGGAACAGACACCTTGGAATAGCCCTCTTGTTAAATTAATAAACTGTGTATTATCTCTTGTTGTTTTATACCGAACTGCCTCAGAGAAGTGTGTAGTTTCTTACAGACATAAAAGAAACTATACTTCCCTCTTGCACACCGCTTCACGCCCAAAGTAAGGGATCTCAGGAGCCGTGTGATTGTTACTCTATCGGAATTAAAGAAGGCTTCCGGTACTGTAACATTTGGTGCCTTCTGGCGGAAACCTATTTAAATTATTGAATATTATTAAAGAATTTGGAAATCTTATTATTACTTTTGGCAGAAATTTAATTATTTTTTTTGGCTGTTACTAACCCTCTTGCTGTTGATTGCACTCTTATTATTCTCTTACAACTTACTTGGAATTTTCTTTTTGTTGGATACTAACTATTTACTATATTTAGGAGATTAAAATTTTGTTAACAACTTACTACTAACCTTTTATTTTGGAGGTATTTTATTATTCTTTTATTAGTTTCCTTAAGACTTGGGAACTGCCTTTTCTATATGAATAGAGCGTATGAACTATACTTAGAACAAATTGAAGTACACGAAACAAGTCATCCTTCCTCACTTGCGGTAGACGTTTTGCAAGCCTACCATCCTGATTTATCCTGTACTATCTGTTACCCTGTTGCTAATTTATACCGTCCCTTTCGCCGATTCTGGGGAACGTATCGAGACAATTATTTTGCTACCCAATACTCACAAAAGACAAACGACTCTTACTGTATTTTAGTTGCTGCTACTGATTATAATACTGCTAGAGCTGCTGCTCGAGATATTGTTTTTAGTTGCCGCTATAACAACGACCTATTAGACCCAAAAGAAGTTATTGCTGGTCTACTCCTTGCACATACCCCCTATACTCTTGCACCTACCTTACCTCTTAATTTTGAAGCTACCCTACTTGATCTTCACATTGAGGACCTCTTACCTTCTACACCTGCTTCAACTCGACCAAGGACTGAAAACCTTCTATTCGATTTTCAAAATCAACTAGGAAGAACTGAATTAAATTTTGAAGTTTCTCCACCCAGATCTATATTTACTTTAGGACCTGAACAATTAGCTAATACTGGTGTTGGTTCTTCCACTAATACTTATATACCAATTCCTCCAAGCCTTGCACTTCCTTCTTCACCTATCTCAGAAATTCCATATCATTAAACTCGAGAAACTACTCCTCCGCCACGAAATCGCCTCTTTTGCTATTTACAACAAACCTTTTTTCCTGCTTGCACAACTGTTCCTCCATCTCCTCTTGTAACTGAATATTACCCAACTGTTAATTTAGATATAAACGTTACCCCACACCATACACCTCCATTACTTAATACTCATCCTCTTAACGACCAAAATTTAATTGACCCTCTCGACCATTATATTCAAAACCAAGACGCTACTATTGTTAGAGCTGACTCTCCTCCACAATCCGAGGAAATAAATTTACAACCTCTTGTTGAAGAATTAAACCCTATCTTACCTCCTAACCAACCAGAAAAC
>QKWP01000765.1:0-14871 GCA_003550325.1 Gigaspora rosea
CTTATCATCACTATAAAGTTTAATTTGGCAGTTTTCTTAAATTGCGTATTAATAAAATTGTCATTATAACCAGCGAAAAAAATTAATTTAAATAATTTTTTTACTCTAAAATTGTCGTTATGTCGGTATAGTTAATGTTTCTTATGATTGTCGGTATAAGCAGCAAAATTTCAAAATGATGGATTTTTTTTAAAAAAAACTGTCGTTATAACCAATTGTCGGCTAAACCAGCTGTCGGTATAACCAGAGTAACGTGTAATAACAATTCTATTATAAATAAATTAATTCAGAAAATAGATTATTGGTACCCCCACTGGATTAAATATCTTATACACTTTTCAAGTATATTAACTAATAATCAAATTTAGGTGAGCCTTGGCCACTCCGGTTGGTTTAGGCCACAGATAAGTACTAGGTTTATTTTTGTTTATCTAGCTATATGTCTGAGTTCTTTTTCTTAACATTAGATTTAAACAATGAAATTTTTTCCAACTGTAAAAAGTTTCTATTAAATTTAATAAAGATAAGAGCAAGGTCTCGCCATTAAAATTAAAAAAAAAAAATATATATTTTTTTTAAATTTGTAAATTGATAAGAAAAAATATTTAATTACTATATAATAAATTAAGTTTTTAAACCTAATATTTTAGTATATATAATCTGAATAGTATAGTTTAAAATAACATTTATTAGATTTAATGTTATTAATAAGCTTTTTAATTTATTGCATAAAATGTGATATATCAGAAGTGATAATATGACCTATAATTAACAAAAAAAAGGTTTAAATAAGACGATTATAAAAAAGATTTATCCAACATATTTTTGTTGAGTAAAACTTACCCCTATAAGCTATTACAACAGCAGAATGTCTTTTAAAAAATGAGTAGAAAAAACTTCTCTTAATAACGAACAAAGAAAAGAAATTATTGAGTTTAAAAATAAAAACCCAAATATTAGCCATGTTGATCTTGCTGCATGGGTAAAAGAAAAATTTAATCTTGAAGTTCATTCGACTACTATTGGACATTTAATAAAAAATAAAGACAAAATTGGCGATGATCCTTCTAAGAAAAGACAAAGAACAGTCCATTACCCAGATCTTGAAAATACATTACTTGAATGGGTTCTACAATATCAAGATAAAATTATAATAAGTGATTCAATTTTAATCGAAAAAGCAAAAACTTTTGCTAACATGTTAAAAATATCTGATAGCGACCTTAAATTTTTGCACAGATGGTTATATAAGTTCAAAAAAAGACATGATTTAGGAAAAATAAAAAAGCATGAAGAAGATTCTTCTGTAGATGATAATGTAGTTGCAATGGCCATTCCGCTATTAAGAGACATCCTAAAAGAATATGATTTAAAGATATTTACAACATGAATGAAACAGAGCTATTTTATCTGTATATAACAATGAATAAGTATCGCTAAGGAAAAATCAGACTTCGATTATACTGATCGAAGTCTGATTTTCTCTTGGTGACACCCAAATCGATACTTATTAATTTCTTCTTTTTTATTTCATTTTTTAGTCTTGAGCCAAATACTACACTAGCAACTACTCATCTTAAGAGTAAAAAAAAAAGATAAAGAATGGTTAACTGTGGCACTTTGTGCCAATACTGATGGGACTGATGAATATAAGCCCTTTGTAATAGGTAAGTCATCCAACCCATGGTGTTTCAAACATATCAAACGCAATAGGCTCAGTGTTACATATAAGTCAAGTAGCAAGGCATGGATGATGACTGTGTTGTTTTAACAGTGGCTTAAAGAATTCGACTTGAAAATAGCCAGTCGTAAAGTAATTCTTTTAGTAGATAATGCTAGGTGCCATTCCTCCAGTAATTTAAATCTTCACAACACCACCGTTCACTACCTCCCTCCAAATACAACATCTCGCATACAACCTCTGGATGCCGGTATTATCATGTCGTTTAAGCGTTGTTACAAAAATTATTTCATAAAATGGTTGCTTGATCAGTATGAATCTGGAAAAGATGATAAATTAAATGTTCTTAATGCCATAAAGTTTATTGTTCAAGCATGGAAAAAGGTGTCACCAGAAACAGTACATACATAAATAGGATAAGTTACAGTAAACCATAAAAATAAAAATTATTAGAATAGTTGAATTAATTAATAATATAGTAGAAGAAATAAATTAAATAACATACCGTATCGTTGTGAAATAACGCCCTAGGCCGTTATTTCACAATAATATGTGTAAGTAATTTATTAAAATATTAATTTTGTTGAAAAATAATTTTGCCTTATCTATAGGTACGTAATTGCTTCCAGCACACAGAGATCTTTCCAGTTCAAAATAACGAAGAGCCTACTAATGATGATAATGACAATGAGTTAATTGAAGAGATGGAAGCAGATATTGAAGCACTTAATTTTCGAAATGCAATGGATCTTGAAGCCTACATTAATTACCCAAAGGAGGAAGATACAAATGAAGTCTTGAATGATCAGGAAATCTTAACTTTAGTCACTAACATAGAATCTGAGAAAGATTTAAGTAATAACAATAGTGAAGAAGATGAAGACGACAACAAAGAAATCCCTCTGATTACCCACCACAAAGCACTAAATGCCATAGAGGTGCTGGAACAATACCTTATACAGCAGGATCTAAGTGATTTAGCCTGGTTGAATCATGACCAAGTTTGCAAAAGGCAATAAGAAAAATTCGAAGTGTGTCTTTTAAACAAATGAACCTTGAAAACTTCTTTCAAATCGACCAATTGACTGAGTAACAAGTAAATTAGTAAGTTTTTTTCAGGTTAGAGATCGTAAAATATAATACATAAATCGTAGCATTTATTTTACATATAAATGAAGTAAATAAATTATAGTTAAGTGTTAAAATAAATAAATAAATAAATAAAAAAGAAAACTTGTAATAAAAATTCTAAACAATAAACTAATAATTATGCGTCACATGACAAAGATATTTCGCAATATTATTGGCTGTTCCCTAATTGCAGCCCCCTAAATGCACGCTTTGAAGCCGGTTCCAACGACATGCATTTAGGGGAGTCTGACTGCATTTGATTCTGTTAGATAATTCACATTATATTATCAATCAAAGTCAACTTCGCCACAATACCCTCTTTTACCTTATATATAATTGATATATGGGGTGAGTCAGTAGAAAAAGAACAAATTTTTTCTAAATAAAAGTTTTCTTGACTTTAAGCTTAAATATCTTAACAACTATTTTAATAAATTTAATAAATTTTTTTTATTTTAATTCTATATAATTTTAAGATTAAAATAAAAAAATTTTTAGCAAATTTGATTAAATAGTTGTCAAAATATTTTAATTTAAAAATTAAAAAAATTTTACTAAAAATGATTTGTTCCTTTTCTACTGACTCACCCCATATATTATTTTTTATAAAAATCATTATATATCTATAAATTACTACGTAATAGAGCAGAGTTGTCCGTCACTATTTAATTTGGCTGCGCTTTTTTTATATATAAGATAGTGACTTTAAACTTTTTGTTTTCTACCTTTCCTACCCATTCTCCTTTGAAAAAATCTTTACTTGGGTCACTAACCCTGGAATTTTTTCAAACTCACGCCCAAAAATAGAGATCGAATTTGTATTTTCACAAAAATGGTTGGGTTACACAAAAATTCAAACTCTGACAGACCTCCGACTTGGGTTCAAATAAACCAAATTCAGGTTCAAATGAACCAAGATCGGGTTTATTTAAACCTAAGTCAGGTTAAAAAAAACAAATCGAGTGCAAATGAACCAAGACCAGGTTCATTTGAACCAAGATCAGGTTTATTTGAACCAAGACTGGGTTCATTTGGACCAAGACTTTGTTCATTTGAACCAAGATTTTGTTCATTCGAACCAAGCCCGAGTTCATTTGAATCAAGATCAGGTTCATTTGAACCAAGACCAGGTTTATTTAAACCCAGATAAGAAAAAAATTAGAGACCTCATCCCGGGGCAACGCCCGGGACATTGAACTAGTCGATTATAATTGTAATTATTTGGAATGATATATAACGATAGGACTCTGAACAATACATATAAAGGTTATATTAGCTTTAATATAAACTTTTTAAAATTTTTATCCACTTTTAATTAGAGCTAATTAACTATATTTTACATATAAGCTTTAATATTTAATAAAATTTAACCAATTATCAAATATAACAATACTTTTTTTAAAAAATTTTTTTCAAAAAAAAAATTTTCTCAAAAAAAATTTTTCTCAAAAAAATGTTTTCTTCTAAAAAAAAATTTTTTTAAAAAAAGTTTTTTTTAAAAAATTTTTTTTATCCAAATTTTAAATATAGCTTATTTAAAACTTATTAATTTTATTTACTTTTAATAATATAACATTAAAAGCTTTTATCCACTTTTAAATATAACCTTTGACCAATATCCACTTTTCAAATATAACATTTTTGTAAAAAAGTAAGCTTTTTAGCCAAAATTTCAATATAACCCCTATATATACTGTTCGGGGTCCTATAATGATTAACAGATCTTTAACAATTACATAGTCTAGACTAGTATTCTGACTTGTCATGAAAATTCCAATCTGGGTTACCAGGTGAACACTGCTAAAAAAAAAAATAAAAAAATAAATACTAGTTAAAGCAAATTAAAAAAGAATTAATTGATTTGTAACCATAGGTTATAGAATAAATTTTATAACTGTAAATACTAAGATCAGGTGTAACATAACTATCAAACCAAATTTTCTATATAAAAATAAAACTGTGTGATTAAGGTTAGGTTAGAGTGAGGCTTGTTGGGATGGGTTACAGTAACTGCAGTTACAAATTAATTAATCCATTAAAAAAAATTAGCTTAGAAAAAAAAAAGAAAAAAAAAAGCCATTTTATACTATTTTTATTTCTTTCTCTCTTTTATTTCTCTTTTCTTTTTACTCCTCTTTTCTTTTCTCTTTCTTCTTTTCTTTTTCTCTTTTTTCTCTCTCTTTTTTCTTTTTTTCTTTTTTAATATTTCAAATTCTTTTGAAATATTTTAGAATCAGAAAACCAGTAGATCTGTAACCTAAATTATACCAAAAGCGCATTTGACAAATATTTTTAAATGTTTCAATAATCATATTACAAGATCAGATTAGATCTTTGTTTATTTTTTTTTTTGTTTATAATTTAGATCTTCTATTAATTTTACATTGTTTTTTGTTTTCTTTTGTTTTTTTTTTTGGTTTGGTTTTATTTTTTTAGTTTAGTTTTTTTTTTTATTTATTATTTTTTAATTTTTTTTTTATTTTATTTCTACACTTTACAAAAACACATACCCTAACTTTTAATGCACTTTGCAAGAAATCTAATGACTTTTCAGCACTTTGTGCAAGCCAACTCAACCTTCCAACACTTGCAAGAACACATAATTGCTTTCTCTAGCAATTTGTAAATTTCCAAAAACTAGAGTTCCTCAAATCCAAATCAAATCAAATATTGGATCAATTTGAATTTGATCAAATCAAATTGACCCTGATTTGAATTTGATTTGGTTCAAATATTTGAATTTGAATTTGATTTGAATTTGATTTTTAATAGTAATTTTCAAATCAAATCAAATATTTGTCAAATCAAATCAAATTTGGCCATATTTGAATTTGATCAAATCAAATATAGTCAAATTTGAATTTGAATTTGATCAAATATTTGATTCAAATATTTGAAGATCAAATCAAATTGCGGAACCCTAACTAAAACACTTCTTTAGAAAAATAAAGATTTAGTTAGTGCTTTATTTATTTTTTTGGTTAACGTTTTTTGTTTTTTTTTGTTTTTGTTTTTTATTAATTTTTTTATTTCAGCACTTTGTAAAAAAAATAATCTAGGCTTTTTCGATACTTTGCAAGCAAACTCAGACTTTTCTGGCACTTTGCAAAAATGCATTAATGCAGCTCTCTACAAGATTTCAGCAAGTACTGTTATGAACTTTTATTTCAGAGAAATAGAGATTTGGGATTTTATTTTTTTATTCAGTTTGTTTATATTTCTTTTTTTTTTTTGTTTGTTTTCTTTTTACTTATTTCTTTAATTTTTAATTTTTTATTTATTCTAGCACTTTGCAAAAACCTTTAATGATTTTTGAATTGCAAGAATATGAACTCTTACTTTAGAAAAATGAAGATTTGGGCTTCATTTATTTTTTTATTTAGTTTGCTTACATTTTTGTTTTTTGTTTGTTTTCTTGTTTTTATTTATTTTTTTAATTTTATTTTATATTCCTGACTTTCTTCAGAACTTTGCAAAAGAACGATCTGATTTTTCTAGCATTTTACAAGAATACCAACTCTAACTTTTCTGCACTTTGCAAGAAGTAGCAAATATGTGCAAATATGAGTAAATATAATAGTTAAAACAAAAAAAAAGAAAATAATAGCTAGCTACAGGATGAGGAAAATAAGTATGTCAGACTAGTATTTTTATGGAATAAGATGTGATGAAG
This sequence comes from Gigaspora rosea, assembly GCA_003550325.1. Lineage (NCBI taxonomy): Eukaryota > Fungi > Glomeromycota > Glomeromycetes > Diversisporales > Gigasporaceae > Gigaspora > Gigaspora rosea. The sequence goes on from QKWP01000765.1 coordinate 6,486, forward strand.
TGCAAAAGTAGTTTAAAATATTACTATTTTTTTAGGTTTGTTTTTTTTGGGTTTTTTTTTGTTATTTTTTTATAATAATATATGATATAATGAAATATGTAATATTTAAAATATAATATTTATATACTATATGTAATTACTTATATAAATTACCCAATAAAGATATAAGCAAGGCCTCACCTTAAAAAAAATATATATATATATATACAATAATATATAATAATAATAAATAAATAAAAATAAAATTTTATATTAAATTGCGAAAACTTGCAAATACAGTCAACCCTCCATAAATGCAACCTCCATAAATGCAATACCTCTCTAAATGCACGTTTTTTTCTATTCCGTAAAATGTTATTAGTACTAAATGCACGTTCTATATTCTGTAAATGCACATTCTCTTGAATAACATTTTGTATCACACTAACCTCCCTAAATGCACGTGGCCAATCAAATTTTAGTATTTAAGATAGGTTATACAGTTTTGGTAGAAGTTACACAAACTTGATAATCTAATTTTTAAAAGCTGCAATTTAATTGGCTCACTCTAAATGCAAACCTCCCTAAATGCACATTGTAGGCTTGTCCCTACAAGTTGCATTTATGGAGGGTTGACTGTATTGATTAAAAATGTTAATTTAAAATATAATAGAAATATAATTAAAATCACACATAATGATAATCACTACTATCACATGATTAATTTTAATACTACCTGATCACTAGATCATGATTGACTGTATTAGAATAATTTCTAACTTACCTCTCTAAGACGTTTGTATTACTAATATTTGTTTACTTTGAACACTTTTCAATTGTTTAAATTGCTAACTTATTTCATTTATTATTTCTTTCTTTATATTCATTCCTTTCCTAGGTGCTCTTTGAATATATTTGCTGACATGTCGCATTTTTTTATTACTTCATTACGAACTTAATTCCTACAATTCTTTCTTGCTGCTATATTTTTTTTATCTGTTTTTCTCAATCTCATTCACTACTGTATTCTCTGTTTTGCTATGATTTTTGCTTTGTTGGTCCTTTTTCTCTGCCGTGTCTCTAGTGTATAAAATTTGATCCCAAAAGTATGTGAATCTTGTGCACATTGTATACATAATTTATGTAAACAATTTTAAAAACTTGTGCACTATATAGCTTTGTTATAATTAAATTTATATAGATAAATCTAAACATATACTACATATGTGCACTATACATGAGGATGAAATTATTTCGGGTTCTAAAACCTGAAATTAAAATTTGAAGACGAAATTGTTTTTGACCTATTTTACTTGAAAGACGAAATTATTTGATACTTTTTTTGAATAGACAAAATTATAAGGAACATATCTATACTAGGCTAATGCATAGCATTATGAGGCCGAAGCAAAAATATTTTAAAATTTAAGTTTTTACAGTTTTAAATAAAACTAATTGATTTTTTTAATATAACAATATATTTAATTTTAAACTAGTATTATTTTTTTAAGTTATTACATTTTTTTTAAAATTATTCTTTTATTTAATTAAATTAATTTTTAATATTTAACTTATCATATTTATATTTACTATATCGATTTAACTATTATGCTACTATATCGATTTAACTATCATGTTTATACCTAAATCCAATTATTATGTTATATCACGAACTATTGTGCCTATACCCAAATCTAACTACTATACTATGTCACAAATCAACTATTGTATTGCATTCTAAGCCTAACTATTATAATATAACTATTGTACTATATTTAAATCTAACTATTGTACTATACCTAAATTTAACTTTGTGCTATACTCGAATCTAACTATCATTGTGCTATATGCCAAATCCAATTATCGGTGCTATGTTTTGAATCTAATTATGATATTACACCTAAATCTAATCATTATTCTATTTTACTTCTATGTATTATTTGGTTCAATTTCTAGCAACCTAGTTAAATCTTCATACTTGCTCGCAGCATGGTATCTATTTAATAATTTAAAATAATAATTTCTCCAAGTTAGTGATTGATTCATTATACCTTCTCATCATATAATTAATTTCACTTCTACGTTAAATCTTCATTACATTTGCTCACAGTGAATTAGTACTTGGTATCTATTAATAATTTAAAATATAATAATTTCTTCAAGTTAGCAATTGATTCACTATACCTTTTCACCATATAATTAATTTCACTTCTATATCTTAAAGCTGTAAAGTTATTGTATCATCTGGTTCGATTTCTAGCAATCTAGTTAAATCTTCAAATACATTATCATATTTTCCCACAGCGAATTAGTACTTGGTATCTATTTAATAATTTAAAATAATAATAATTTCTTTGAGTTAGCAGTTGATTCACTATACCTTTTCACATATAATTAATTTCACTTTTATACCTTAAAGTCATTGTATTATCTGGTTCAATTTCTAGCAATCTAGTTAAATTTTTAAATGCATCATCATATTTTACCACAGCGGATTACCTGGTATCTACTTAATAATTTAAAATAATAATAATTTCTTCAAGTTAGTGATTAATTCATTATACCTTTTCATCATATAATTAACTTCACTTTAATACCTTTATTATCTAGTTCGATTTCTAGCAATCTAATTAAATCTTCAGATGTGTTATCATATTTGCCCGCAACAAATTAGTACTTGGTACCTATTTAATAATTTAAAATAATAATTATTTTCTTCAAGTTAGTGATTGATTTGTTATACCTTTTCATCATATAATTAATTTCACTTCTATACCTTTATTATCTAGTTCGATTTCTAGCAATCTAGTTAAATCTTCAGATGTGTCATCATATTTTCCTATAGCAAATTAGTACTTGGTAACTATTTAATATATAATTTAAAATAATAACAATTTCCCCAAGTTAGCGATTGATTCATTATACCTTTTCATCATATAATTAATTTCACTTCTATAACTATTGTATGATCTGGCTCGTTTTCTAGCAATCTATACAATTCCGAAAAATATTTTATAATTATTAAATTTCTGTCTATTTGTTTTAAAAATATAACTTAATTCTAAATATTGGTTACCTTCTATTTTTAGTATAAAATACTTTCTCATTTCTAAAATTTAGATAGCATCCAATTTATTACCAGTACCACCTATTTCTTTACCTTAGCGACATGCAGTATATATAATTGAGATTGAGTTAGTTTTATTGAAATTAACATGAGTTACTATAAAACATTTTGTTAATAACTTACTCCTATTCCATTAAAAACAAGTATGTGGTTGAAGGTTTAGCCTGCGTTGGGATTACTGTGCTTCTATCGTTCTTACATTAGTGTGAAAAAGATCTATATAATTTCGTTAAAAACGATATAATATAACGATTATAAATTTAAACACACTTACATTTTGCCTTTTTTTACTATGGTCACAAGGCCGTACACTTAGAGGTTTGTTTTGAAAATTAATTTTTTTTGAAAATAAAATTTTCAATTACGTGACACACATGTGGACGGACAAAAAATTTACAAATTGTGGTTCTGATCTAATTTATGTAATTGATATTAAGAACCATCAAAAAAGTAATTTTTGAAGATCAAATCGCATCAAAAACGTAACTTTTATATCACCATGCGTAAATACTAAATGTCCGTCGCTACGCTCCGGCCAATAAATTTTATTTGCCCTTCCTTATAAAAATTTTAATTTTCTTTAATAAAGACGAAATAGGCCTTTTTCAAAAATCAATTTCGGTGGCATCACTAATATGCACTATGTGCTCTATATGCACAACTTCTAATTTTACTAATAATTTTGGTGCACTATTTATTCCAAAAGTATATAAATTCTGTGCACATTTCTAGCCAAAAATATGTGAAACTTTAAAAACATGTGCACATGAGCACATTGTGCACAATGATTTTATATACTGCATGTCTCTTGCTTTGTCATGTTTCTTTCTCTATTGTGTTCTCTAATTCTGTTGTGTTTCTTTCTCTACTGTGCCTCTAATTCTGTCGTGTTTTCTCTCTCCATTATGTTTCTTTCTCTGTCATGTTTTCACTCTTTTACCATCATTTTCTTTTGCTCTGCTGTGTTTTTTTTTTGCTGCTGTATTGACAAAGCAACGTATCATCTGTTTGTACTTTTTTGTATTTTTATCAACGTGTTTACAAAGGAATTATGAAAGATGAGTTTGTAGTGGAATATTAAAATATTAGCTGGTTATTTTATAGTTTTTTTCTTTTTTTTTTAGAAATTTGGAATATAAATTTTTCAATACTATCAAGTAGTTTTTCAATTGATTTTGAATCTATTAATATAAGTGAAAAGTTGCTAATTTCTGAAATAGATGAAACAGCAGAATCACTAGCAGAAATAAATCATAATTTTCATTACTTAGTGGGCGATACATATGGGTCTTTGCCTTGAAAATGACCTTATAGAACTATGTAGATCTTATAGATAAAAATTATAGTTTCTAGCCATCCAGTAATCCAATTCCAATAAACCTTCTTTTATTTTGTTAAACTTATTAAGCTTTACAAAATAAAAAAAGTTTATTTGAATTGGATTACTGGATGGCTAGAAATTTTAATTTTTATTTATAAGATCTACATAGTTCTATAAGGTCATTTTTAAGACAAAGACCTCATATAATTTATAGGACTTAGCTGAAGTATGGCTCAACAATTATGCTAAGGCTATAGGCTTTTCTTTGCATCGAAAAAGTATAAAAAGTGACAATGGTAAAGTTAGACAGTGCACGTTTATTCTGGTAAACATATAAGCAATCAAATTATTAATTTTACTCATTAGCGAAATTGAAATTCAGCAAAAATTGCATGTTCATGGCATATAAACCTGTCGAAGCCAAATCATCAGTGGTTGTTACTATTACAAGTATCATAGAAGAATATAGTTATCAGATGCAGCTAGATATTATGTTATATGCATCTAAATATAGAAGATTGACTCTTAAAATTATAAAAAAAAATAGAATTTTACATTACAAAAAGGAATATAGGATCTAAACAAATATTCTCACTTTTAACAAAGAATTTTCCTGATCATACAATTCATAAACCTGATCTCTATAATGCCATTTAAAAGTTCAGACTATATTTAGCAAATGCTATCAAGAAGCACAACAATTTGTAGAATATTTGTTGTAGTACAAAAATCAGAACTCTGTTAGATTGTTAATATTAGACTAGATCCATATGATAATTGGCTAATAGGATTGTTTTGAATATCATTACTACAACAACAATATTTGATCTAATATTTTGATATTGTTAAAACAGACAACACATTTAAGACAAATTGGTTCAATATGTATCTCACTCTTGTAGTAATAATCAATAATAATACTAAAACCAGGCTAGTGGCTCAATCGTTATCTGATACAAAAATTTATGAAGTAAATTTAGAAAAAATTATGATGAATTCTATAGAGTTTTTACATACATGAAATAGCACTTTTGAAAAAGATTTTTATAGGCGTTGGTCATATTTATTGAATAAATATCTACAAGTGCAAGATTACTTTAATAAAACATTACAAGGATATATCAAATTATGAGCTCGATGCTACCAGCTAAAATTATTTATAGCAGGAATTCAAAGCACCCAACGTGTTGAAGTAATGAATCGATTGATTAAGGAAGGTGTAAAAATAACTTCTTCGTTATATGAACTTCATCAACATATACAGATTCTCTTAGATAATGAAGCAAAGTGGGCATAGTATAATACTTAAATTTTATTCCCATTAATCAAGCTCTCTCAATAGTTGAATCCATATTTCCAAAGGTCATTGAAACATTGAAATTATGTTTAATATCTCATACTCTATTTGTACAATAGCAACAAATTATCAGATCTCTCTTATATCAAGCACAATTATGATTAAGAGATGATATTTAAGGATTACAGGTTAATAATTTGTTTTGTTTTTTTTTTTTTATTAACTTGATTTTTTTTTAAGCTTCAAGTTATTGGATCTTTTTTTTTTTATAGAAAACTTTTTATTTAGATTATGATAATGGTTTTTTAGAAGATCAGCTTACTAGGCCACAAATTTCTATAATGGTTTTAATAAAAAATATCAATCACAATGACATTGTTGAAATATAGGAAGTCATAGATTTATCTACAATTTACAAGCACTACATAGTATTATTGACCGATGGCTGGCATTTTTTGCACTTGTATATCTATTATAAACTATGGTATAGTCTGTACACATTTTTTTCAAGTAATAACAAATACAAAATGAGTGACATTTCATATTGGATTAGTATCAAGGCGCTGGTACCAGGATGATCTTCAGGATGTGGATTTAGAGGTTTTGCAAGGACAAAGCATTATGATTTCAACAATATTCAACAACAAGCAACTAATATAATAATTCCAGATTTCTATATTATTGAACAAATTCATGGCACTAATATATGCAGTGCAACAAATCAACAAGTAGCTAATAAAAAGGTTAAATATGCCAAAGGATTTGGCAAAATGAAGAGGCTCTTACTTAACCTTGCTTTGGATTTTGAATTCAATGAAGTGTTAATTAATATAATTACTCTTTTTACTAATCAGAAAATGTCTGCTAGAAATATCGATGATGAAAGCAGTCTTGATCAATTAGAATCAATAATTATAAATGACCCTTTAGTCACAAAGCATCGTGAATGGCCTCCAACAAAAGTTCTTCCGAGAACCAAAATCATGAAGAACCAGCATATATTAATCATGCAATGAATCCTCAAGATCCCAATCTGTAGGTACCTTTATCAAATATTGATTCAAATAATAGCTATGCTTCAGGTGAAAATAAAAGAAAATATGTATATAATATTTGTGGTGGATCAGAACATAATGCACGTATATGCAAACAAATTAATGATAGCGAAGAGTAGGGTACTACTCATAATTTTATTATAGAATTAAGTGTATTTGTAATATTCTTGTTATAATGCATGCATATATAAGCGCTATCGTAGCAAATTTGCAACTATGATATATAATTATGAATATTTTGTTTGTGAATAAGTGACAAAATATCAAAATCATGACTACTATTAGTTATTGATTTTGATTTTTATTTTTTAAGCAATAGCAACAGTATATTCTAAATATGAATAGAAGTAGAATGATAATTTATACTATTGTTCAAAGATAAGTATTAATATCTTTTTGCTTGTTTTTCTATTAGTATTAGTATACTTATACTTTATTTTTTTATTGATAGATATAAGTTTAGACCACTAACAGTAGTATCTATATTTGAATATTATAAGCTTAATAATGCATTTTTTTGTTCCTTAAATGTGAACTAATTAATAGTAAAATTTCTGTTAAGTAATGGAAATAAAAGCTATATAATAAAATTTTTTTCGGATTCTTACAATTGTTGTAAAGTTATTAGTCTTTGTGTATCAGTATTTTCATATAATGAACATTGTTTTTTAGAAGTATTGAATGCTAGATTTTTTTAATAAACAGCACTGCAGATAAACTGCTAGCTGCTCGCTTTCGCTCATAGCTGGCATATAATATAAAAAAACAACATTTATGTATACACATATGTACATACATACCTCTTATCGGGGGTCGGTTAAAAATAAAATTTAGCTAGAGTTAGGGTTACCTTTTTGATGCAGTTAGAAGGGTTTTTATCGAGAATTCAGTTTATGTATTATCTAGATTATATATTGAGTTAATTCTACTTCTCTTATTAGCACAAAACTAGTTATTTGTATAACAATACTCATGCATATAAATTTTTTAGATTACATGATAGTAGTAATTAACACTATGGATTATAGTTAGTTAAAAATAGGAGTCTTAATGGGTCAGGTTGGGTCAAGTTTGGACCTGATCCGGGTCAGACCCACTTGGGTCAAAACCCGACCCGGGTCTGACCCGCCTCATGTCAAATCTGACTCAGGTCTGACCCGCCTCATGCCAAACCCGACCCAGGTCTGACCCACCTCATGTCAAACCCGACCCGACCCGGGTCTGACCCGCCTCAACCCAGGTAGGGTGGGGGGCATGAACAAATTTTGCCATTCCCAATATGGGCATAAAACAGAGCTTGAGGCATGCCTAGGCATGCCCATGGGCATATTCAAAAATATTTATTTTTTTAAAAAAACTAAAAATTTTTAAATTATTTAATTTATAGTACTATAATATATAGTACTAAAGCATTTTTAACCAATTAAAAGCTAAGATTAGATAACATGCAGATTAGTTTGTATAACAAAAATAAAAATTAGTTATATTAAATTTTATTTAAAAAATTATTTTTTTGGGCTTTAATAAACAAATTTTTTTGTTATATTTTACTATAAATATTATTTAATTCTAATCTTTTATTATTACTCTTATCCTACTATTAAAAA
>QKWP01000765.1:16513-52585 GCA_003550325.1 Gigaspora rosea
TTAATAGTAAAAATGCCAATACAAGAACTTTAAACATTTATTATATTAAAGTTTTCTAATGATTTTAAAAAAATTTTATAACAAAGTTACTAAAACAAAACTTAAAGAATATTTTTTACTTAGAAAAGATATGGCTAAAATCAATATTTAAAATTTTATTAAAAAATTTAAAATACGCAGGCAAATTTGCCTGTGTTACAATCTAAGGGATACGAATTTTATTGGTAGATGATCACGTGTTGAGTCACAAAATGTCCGGGACAAAAAAAATTCTGGGCGGACATGTCCCGGACGTCCTGTCCCGGACTGTCCGCCGTCTGTGTCCCATGACAACACTGCCTCCCCCTACATAGTGAAAAATCGTTATATTTTGGGGGACCCCCTCAAACATAACGTTATTTATGGATGCCCCTAAGACGATTCTAGTAAGTCTAAAATTATTAAAACCCATCATGATTCTCGAGATCATTATGATTCTTTATTTTCATAATATTATAAAATGATGCCTGGAGTGCTGATATACCACAATCGATTATATTTAAATGATTTTATTAACAGTTTCAAGATGATATATTATGAACTACAAATAAATTTACCAGTGATTGTTTGGTTTTTTTTTATTTTGTTTAATGTATATCGATATATCAAATCAAGAATATGGAACGTACATATGTACATAATTAATATGCTCTATTCCATTTTTGAAAGAATTAACCAAATTTACTCAAATTAAGCTTGTATCAAAATGTGATTACCTTAATAAATAAACTAAGAAGATCAGTATCTAATTATTAAATTTGATCAGATCTGAATGATATGACACATAAATACACCTATTTTAATTCTGGTCATTTGTGCCATTCTGTTGTATAGTATGGGGAATTGCAGCAGATTAATATGGTACCGGTATGGCTCAGATTTTAAGATAAGATTGTATAGATTACCAAGTGGAGTGTAAAATACCCTTATTTCATACCATATAATTCTGTTACAGTGTTATTGTTACATATAATTTTAAAATAGATCAGTATGTTATAGGGGTGTAAAATACCTATTTTAAAATCCCATCATACTGTTTTGGTTTTATATTATTAAGGTTTGGTTTTTTAGAATTGGTAATACAGGACTGATCAGCTCATCATACCATACTGATATTCTGTAATTCAGAAAAACCTACTTAATCAAACGTTAGAAAGATTTTATAATATTCAGATTTTAACTAATTTTGTATGGGCATATTAGCATAAAATTGCTTAGACCATGCGCATGGTGCCCATCTTAGGTATGATAATTCTGGTCATCCATACCATGCAGATCAATATGGTACCAGTATGGAACAAATTTTAGAATAAGATTATATAGATAACCAAGTGGGGTGTAAAATACTCTAATTCCATACCATATAATTCTGTTATTGCTACATATAATATTCAAATAGATCAGTCAATATGTTATAGAGGTATAAAATACCTATTTAAAATCCTATCATACTGTTTTGGTTTTATATTAAGGTTTGGTTTTTAGAATTGGTATTTTTACACTAATACCAGACTGTTCAGCTCATCCATGCCATATTGATATTCTGTAATTCCAAAAAAACCTATTAATCAAACGTTAGAAAGATTTATAATATTTGGATTTAACTAATTTTGTATGGGCATATTAGTATAAAATTGCTTAGACCATGTGCATGCACGCATGCATTCATGCACATGGTGCCCATCTCTAGTCATGCATCACTATCATTAACTTGGGTCTGACCTGGGTCTAACTCGACCCAGATTTTTTCTGACCCACATCTGACCCGACCCGGGTTTATTCTGATCCGGGTTTGATCTAACCCAACCCGACCCAGGTTGGGTCTGACCCAGGTCGGGTTGGGTCAGACCCAACCCAGCTAAGACCCTAGTTAAAAATATTCAATATAATATATAATAATAATAAATAAAAAAAAATAAATTTTATATTAAATTGCAAAAACTTGTGAAAATTTGCAAAAACCTGTAAAACGTTTAAAAATTTGCAAAAAGTATAATTATGTAAATTAGTGAATTGACTTGGCAAAAAAAAATTATAGATCAATAATTGATCTGAAAAAATTTTTTATTGGTCAAAAATCAATGATACATGCTTGATCAAGTATGATTAATCAAGCATATAATTTATGAGCTCGAATAGATATAATTGATCAATCATTAAGTCAATCATTGATCGAGTATATTATATTTACCAGTTAAAAATATTATATTAAAAATAATGTCATGCAACCTTATAAAATTAAATCTTTTTTTGAAATTGTATCCGCATAATGTGACCCAATAAGAAGCTAACACAATATTTAATAATCATTACATTTTCATCAAAAATTTTCAGTTCTATGAAACATTAATATTAGATATTTAAATCAGAAATTAAATAATATCTTGGATGAAATTATATTGAAAATTTTTTAATTAATTAATATAATATTTATTTGATCGATCAGCATTATCAATCATTGATTAATATATTGTTGCTCAAGCCTATAATTGGTGCTCGATTATTGATTTAATCAATCAATGATCGAGCATAATATAATCGAGTCAATTCATTAATGTAAATATAATATTATTAATTGATATCAAATCAGATATATATCGATTAATATCTATATCAGATATATATCGATTACTATTATTATCGATAAAAATTGACAGGAGTGTTGAATATTGATATATATCTTACCCAGTTAGTAATTGATATATGGGGTGTCCTCTATTAAAAGGGCCCATTTTTACATTCATCTCATTTTGAGATAATTGAGTTTAACCATTTGTTTTGATTTTCGGACTGATCCGGGATTAACAAAATTTCACAATTTTGATTGGTTAAATGTAGCAGATGACTATCGGGTAGTCTCGTGATGTGCTTAGCATTAGACAACTTCATTTAATATTTCTTTTATATTATTTTTATTTTTTATTATGCAAATCGACTTTCATTTATAATTAAAAAATGTCAATCATGTTAAAATTTACATGAATCTAATAAAAACTCAATTTTTGAAAAATTGTGAAAATGGGCCCTTTCAATAGGAAACACCCATATATCTATATATAAATTTTGCTAATGTACATGAATTTTTATATTACTAGTATTGAACACTATAGGTACAATTATACAAATTTAAAAATATTTAATAAAAACTTTTATAATTTATTCAATTTTCAAAAATTATTTTAAGTTTAATTATAAAAATATATAGAGTTTTAAATAATGTATCTTGATCATACTAGAATACATATGCACAGTGATGTACATTGAACAAAATTGGACACTTGGACACCTTTGGATTGGAGGTCCAATCCAAACATCCAATTGTGATTCTTGGACCTAAATCTTTGGACTCTGCTCTAATCCATAAATTTGATTAGTTGAAATTAAATAATACTAGCGCAGTAGTTTGTTTATTAAATGTAATACAAATATTGCCCAATCATATATGACAAAAGTCATGTGATGTCCAAAGTCCAATTGGATATTGGACATATAGTAAAGTCCAAATCCAAACATCCAACATCCAATTTTTGTTGTTGGACTATTGGATATGACATCACTGCATATGCAGTTAACTCTTTCTAATCTGAACTGCTGGGACTGCCTTTTTTTACTATATAAAAATTTAGAAAAGTTCAGTTTTCAAAAAGTTATATATAGCTAATCTGAACTTTATAATAAAATTTACAAATGTTCTAGATGATTTTGTTCAGTTTAAAAAGAGTTTAATAGTGTTTAGTTTAGAGATATTCGAATTAAAAAGAGGCGACTATATAGCTTACCTTTGTATTATTCCAATATAAAATTTACTATTAATTATAGAAATGAAGTAAAAAAAATTAGAATAGAAAAAAATAAAAAACAATAATTTTTTTGTTTATTATAAAATAAAATAGAGAAAAATAAAACAACAAATTATTTTCTTGTTTATTATAGAAGTTGACTGTAATAATAAGAAAATTAACAGAGGGTATGGCAACTTAGAAAAGCTGTCTGGTTATCGCCCTCAAGTGATAGGTTTAGAGTTCAAATCCTACTAGAGATAATTTGAAAAATAGGTCTGTGTTATGGTAATATTTGTTCATCGATCGGTCAGGTATATTATCTGTAACCTTGGTACTACTATCTTGAATGGAAGTATTGGTACAGTTGTGTAAGTTTGTACAGACAAATCCAAGGGACCGGAACAATTGAAACCTGTTTGGCAAGTCCTAAGCAAGAAGGTAAGAAAGATTTTTAATAGTATTACAGAAAACTAGAATTTCAACTGAAAACTGAAAAACCAGATGGAAAAACTCTTTAGCAAAAAGAAGTACTAGTCACTAGAGTCATACCAGAGAAAAGAACCTATGTTTCAGAATTAGGTACCAAGGAAAGGAAGTCCATTAGATGTATAAAGCCAGGCTGACCAATCTCTCTGGGCTAACTAGTTTAGTAGTTTGGGAGGGATCAGTATAAAATTAAAAAAAAGTTTGAATATAAGTATTGGGAATTGGAATGAACCTTGTAAGTGCAGATGGAACTCACTAGCCAATGAGAGGTGGAAATATGGAAGCGTGTACATGTCAAGACCTAACGGGCTTTAGGCATACCTATATAGAAGTCTTTGGACGTTAAGAGGAGCTGAAACCACCAATATAGGCATAGCTAGTACTAGTACATGCTAGTGATGCCACCGAAATTGATTTTTGAAAAAGGCCTATTTCGTCTTCATTAGAGAAAATTAAAATTTTTTATAAGGAAGAGCAAATAAAATTTATATAGATATGTTACTTATAATTTAGTCTATTAAAAAAAAGTATCAAAAAATTTAGTCTTTCAAGTAAAATAGGTCAAAAACAATTTTGTCTTCAAATTTTAATTTCAGGTTTTAGAACCCGAAATGCTTTCGTCCTCATGTATAGTACATGCAGTAATAATAGGGTTTCCCTGAGCCAGATGATGCCATCCAATTATATCTGGTACTGGAAGCATTTGTGAAACATGCCAAGACATCTCATCACCATAGAGAAAAGTACAGTTGTATACACATTAGGGCATCCATAAATAACATTATACAAAAGAGGTTGGACAAAAAATAACATTTTTTCTGATAATTAGAGGATCAAAAAAAATATAACAATTTTTTTTTAGAAAAACTTGTCTAAAAACTGATCCAGTGGCCCAAATTTAATAATTTTGGTACTGTTCGATTCGTCTTAGTGAGAGGAGTCGAATGGTGCCAATTTTATTTTATTTGGATTACTGGATCAAAAGTTATTGGCCAAATACTATTGGTCATATATTTTCTTATAAAATTACTATATAACCAATAGTTTTTTGTAAATATTTTTAATTTAGTGATCCAAATAACATAATTTTGGTATTATTGAATTCATCTCACTGAGACAAATCAAATAGTACCTAAATTATTTAAATTGGATTACTGTGTCACAATATATTCAAGTTTTTGTAAAATTTTATATATAAATATACAGATTTTGAAAAATTTTTTTATATAGTAGGGGGGGTCAAGTGCTACTATAAGAGTGTACATAACATTATTTATAGATGCCTCCTTATCAAATTCAGAATGTTAAATTCTGGGCCCTGAAGATGCAAGAACCCAGCTAGTTGCAGTAGTATACAGGCTTGAGATACTTATCCAATATGGTAGAGGCAGTTGCATGGTTTGAGATACGAACTCCTAAAAAGTATACTAGTAGGGATCTCAAGTATACCAATCTGGAAGCACAAAGTGCCTACCCAGCAACTAACACCAAATTGAAAGTAATGATACTAAATAGTGTGGGTAAAGTGGCAGACATGTGAATACCAATTGTTGGTTAGAAAGTGAAATACAAGCCAGGTTAGTCATATAAATAGGAATATGAAAGGCTCTGGTAGATTTAGATCATAGATAAAATAGTCCAAGTCTAAATACTTAGTAGATAGTATAAAGACTGTACAACAATGTTGTAATGATCAATATATATTCAATAAAGACCAGAGGCATGATCTTACTTTAAAAAAAAATAATAAAAAAAATAAAAAAACCAAAAAAACTTTTATATTCTGCAAATGTTAAAGCCATTATTATATTATATAATATAGAACAATGAACGCTTTTAGAGATCCATTTTTTTGTATTTATATAGTATCATATTTTAAACTTGCAAATTATAAAAAAAATATTTAGTGACATAGTGTAGTTGGATTGTTGTCACCCCCAAGTAGTTGTCACAAAGATACAAAGTTTGAATCCTACTGGAGACGATTTCGAAAAATTTACCTGTATTATAGTAACCTGAACTCTAAGCTCAGGTTTATAAATCTGTTTCTTAATTTATACCAATTTGTATTAGGAGCCCTGGTACAGTATTATACACAAATTGGGCATATAGATTTTGAGGAGCACAGATACTATGTTATGCACAGGACTACAAAACAAGAGAAACCATACTTGGCAAGACTCGAATAAAGAAATAGCTGGACTTTTAATAGTATCTAACAGAAATTAGACAAGGATTGACCAGCAGCAAACTAACTGGAAGCATACTTATGACAAAAAGGGTTTATAGCGAGTCCTACCAACTAGACCACTAAAGTCGCAACAGAGAAAAATGATATATGCTTTAGAATCATATACTAGAGGAAGGGAGTCACTAGGTTTGCCAGGGCAGCCTAACCCTTCTAGTTCTTTGAATTAGGAATAGAACTGCGACCAGAAAAAAGGAAGCTTCTAGGAAAAAAAACCAAAAAAAGAATAGGTGGTACTAAAATCAAGTGAACTTTACAAGGGCAGAAGTAGGTAGTGATAGCGGTTGCAGGTAATTTCTGACTGCAAGTTGTTCACCTCGGTGAATGCATATACTACTAAAGTGTACAATAGCAATTATTTTGATTATTAAATTACTGTTTTTTTTTTTTTTTTTGCAAAACTGATCATAAAATATTAATTTTTAATTAAATTTCTTCTTTTTCAGTCTCTTCTGACGAACTAAGTTATACCTGTGTGAGAAAGAGTCCACTCTACCAAGTCTCTTACTGGGATAAATTAGTCCTAAGGGATGTAGTTAGTATCTGGAACAGAGTTCTAGTAATACAAAACGGACTAGCAGGAGGCTGAGATTAGAGAGTTTAAATAGGCAATGCCAGTATGTGGGTTGCAGGTAGGTAGAACCTTTGAGTAGCTACTTAAATAGGCAACCAAAAGTTGAAGGTGAGGCTAGATGTACACTCGTCAATGTACAAATATCAAATGTTCCTTCATATAGAGCATTCAGGGTCTGATATCTTGAATAAAAGCTCATCCCCAAAGTAGGCACTTTAATTTGAAAAAAAATAAAATAAAAATAAAGAAAATAACTTTCTAAATAGCCAAAATGCATGTTATAAGTGTGTTTTCTTTTTGAAACTCTTAAAATAAATAATTGATAGTAGGCAACTATTGCAATTTACTACAGTACAGTCTGATAATTTGCCAAATATAGGGGATGGCTAAAGCCAGGTGCGTTTATATGTTTTTGATTATTTAATTAAAATTAGGGTAAGGATTAGTCAGGGGTTAGGGTTAGGGCTTGATTTATAAGTAAAATTGTCTTCCCGACATTTTTTATTAATGCTCCTAGACAGGTTTAGACACTCGTTTTTTGTATTTTCGGCGCTTTTCACTTTTTTTCTTTGTTTTTGTCTCATCGGGCTGATCCGTAAAGATCAAATTTACGATTTGATTGGCTTTATATCACGTGAACGCACCTGGCTTTAAACGACTCCCAAATATAGATAGTTTCTAAGCATTTGTCACATGTTAATTAGCCAATCAGATTATGGCCTTTAATTTTTAAAAATTTGATAATTTATAATAATATACAACAAAAATATCAGTAATAAAAAATTCTTCAAATTTCTCCAAGTTTTTAAAATAAATAAAACTTAGCACAATAAACAACTTTATTTAATATACTAAGATCAATTTACTTTGTACAAAATTCTACTATAGTTATTTTTAATCTTGCCAATTACTAATCTAAATTAAGTGATTTTTATACTATTTGATTTGTCTCAATAAGACAAATTGAATGGTATAAAGATCACTAAATTATAATCAATAGAACCTAAAATATTACTAATTATCCTCATTAGTATCAAAGTGAAACTTTTGATTTTTTTTAACTAAAATCTACAAGATGCTCATGAAACTAATTATTTATAATATAATATATTAAACAAATAAAATAAAAATCAAGCCCAAGAAATAAATATGATAATATTAATTTTCTTAACTGCTAATAAACTACTTGAATTTTAACATTTTTCTTTTTTACAAAATCTTAACCCAACTTCCTTATATATGTCAACCAAACTTGCAAATATATATTTAAATTTTTGCTGCTTTTTTTCAAATAGCTAGACTTCAAAAAAACATATATTATGAACTAGTTTTAGTTAGTAACTTATCCCTTTTTGTTAAACAATATCAAAAAAAATTGTAATTTTAAGCTCTCATTTACCTTTTTAAAAATAGTTAATGAAAGGGATTAAGTAGAATTAAATAATAGATGTTTTTTAAAACCCCAAGACAAGTATAATATACTTGAAAACCAATCAATTCATGAAATTATTTAGAATACAATTTTCTAATTTTGGCAAATCATCAGACTATAGTATAAAAAATAAATCTATTATATGCATATTTGATTACTTAAATTTTATATTTAAAAATTTATTCTATGATCTGCATGATGCTAGTTGCTTACTTATAAAAATTTTCTGGTCATGTGACTTCTTTGTAGCACAAACCAATCATGTTTTGGATTAGGTGTAATATGGAAATCAAAACAATTGAATAAAACAAAAGAATTAAAGTAATAAATTGGATAATTAGAGTTTGGGTTAGGTACTTAGTTAAATTGTTATAGTACTAATATTAAAATTTTGCAAGGAATTTTTTTTATTAATGTACAGAAGATGATTTTATAGACAAACTTTAGAGTTATTGGTGAAAAATTATAAAAAGCACAATTTTTAAATTACACCTAATCCTGAAATTTAATTGGTTTATACTACAATAAAGTCACATGACCAGGAAATTTTTTGTGTGATAACTACTAATAATAAAGAGCATCCTTATTCTGTACCCTAAGCAGAGGCTTTTATTCTATACCTAGGAAATATAAGTTTTTATCCTGTATTGCCTAAATATGATTGGTTCAACTTTTAAAAAAAACTCAAAAAATTTTTTTATTATATACTAATTTATTTTTTTTTTAATATTAGAAGTGTAGCTCCTGCTCAAACTTTATTAATACTAGTAGATTGACATATGGTAGTGCCATAAGTACATACATATTATATACAAGTATTAAAACTAGAACTTCAGGTTATAAACCTTTTATCTACTGCTAAAACCCACCAGAGCCTTTTATATTTCTATTTATATAGTTGATCTAGATTTGTACGTCTCTTTTCAACCAACAATTAATGTCCACCTGTCCGCCACATTACCCACATTTCCTAATATCATCACTTTTAATTTGGTGTATGCCAGGTAGGCGCTTTATGCTTCCAAATTGGTGTACCAAAATCTGGTAATTCAAAAAATCCCTTACTGGCGTACTTCTTGGGGGGTTCGTATCTCAAGCCATGCAGCTAGTTCTACCTCATTGGGTAAGTATCTCAAGCCTGTATGCTGCCACAACCAGCCGGTTTTCTGCAACTTGAGAACCCAGGATTTAACATTCTGAATTTGGAAATGTGCAAACGACTGTACTTCCCGCTATGGCGATGAGGTTTCTGGACATGTTATACAAGTGCTTCCAGTGCTAAATATAGTTGGATGGCATCATGAAGCTAGAGAGAACCTGATTATCACTGTATGTACTTATACTAGCATATACCCGTATTGGTAGTCTCAAGTCCTTTTAATGTTTAAAGACTCCCATATAGGTACAGCATGGCAGACATTTGTTTTAATTGATCAAAAAATGTAAACAACAATATGCATAATGTAGATCATTATATAAATTTAAATATACAGTTATACACATGACAGACCAGGATTTTACCAAAGATAGAAATCGATTCTAAAACATTTTAGAACGATCTACTGAGCTTTGATTGGCTCACAATAATCTTTACACAAAAATTTTTTAAATTGCTAATATAATTTTTATAAAATTTGTTAAAATTTCGCAAACTTTGACAATAATTTCCTTAATAACCACTGATCCAAATCTGCTCAAATTTTTACTATAGATATTATGCAGATTAATTTATAAAACATCAAAATTTTAGCTAATTTGAATTGATAGTTCTTGAGAAATTGCTTGTATACGATAGTCAATTTTTTTAAACAAATTGACTATCGTATATAAGTGATTTCTCAAGAACTATTGATCCAAATTAGCTAAAATTTTGGTATTTTATAAATTAATATGCATGCTATCAATAATAAAAATTTGGGCAGGTTTGGTTCAGTAATTATTGGAAAAATCACTGTCAAAGTTTGGGAAATTTAATGAATTTTTGTTATATCATATATTAAGTACTAAATATATTATATAACAAGAATTCGTTAAATTTCTCGAACTTTGATAGCGATTTTCCTGATAACTACTAATCCAAACCTGTCCAAATTTTTATTGTAAATAGTATGCATATTAATTTATAAAATACCAAACTTTCAGCCAATTTGAATTGATAGTTCTTGCGAAATTGCTTATATATAATAGTTAATTAACTATCATATACAAGCGATTTCTCAAGAACTATCAATTCAAATTAGCTAAAATTTTGATGTTTTATAAATTAATCTGCATAATATTTATAGTAAAAATTTGAGCAGATTTGGATCAGTGGTTATAAAGAAAATTACTGTCAAGGTTTGAGAAAATTTAACAAATTTTATAAAAATTATATTAGCGATTTAAACAATTTTAATTGATATATGGGGTGTTCCAAGTTAAAAGGGCCCATTTTTACAATTTTTTGAAAAATGAGTTTTCGTTAGAATTGCACAAATTTTGGCATGATTGATTTTTTTAATTATAAATGAAAGTTGATTTGCATAATAAAAAATCAAAATAATATAAAAAGAAAAATTACATAAGGCTGCGTAAAGCCAATATGTCACGAGATTATCTGATAGTCATCTGCCGTCTTTAACCAATCAAAATTGTGAAATTTGATTAATCCCAGATCAGTCCGAAAATCAAAACAAATAATTAAATTCAAATATCTCAAAATAAAATATATGTAAAAATAGGCCCTTTTACTTGGAGCACTCATATATCTATAATCAATTATAATTAATCGCGTTATTATTACATATCACATAAAAATTTGCCAATATTATGTAAATTATAATTATTTTGTATTTATTTATTTATTACAAATACAGTATACAATCATACTAATCAAGCTATTTACTACTATCCTTTTTTCTAATCCTTAATCATTAAGTCTGTATATTCACTAACCTAACTCTACCCTAACGTCTCTAATTCCCAAAACTCAAACCCACATATCCACTAACCTTACCTTTAAACCCTTGTATCAACTAACACTAACCCTATCCCAGACCCAAATATATCGCGTTTGAACTAGACTACAATTCAGTAACAGTACAACAGCAAAATGCAACACACTATAGCGACCTAGCCAGTTTGCTAAAGATCTTTCTCTAATTTTTTGAATATTATCTAAATCCACTCAATTACATTCTTATATTGTGTAGCTTTAAGTTGAAATTTCTTAATGCACTCATTGATAATCTTATTTTTATTCATCCATCTTTGTATTGTCTTCTAAGGGTCATATATTCAATACCAAGTATAAGATGTGTTATATCAGTTGCAATTTGTACATTTTTTATTCTCACTTTTTCTTATGCAACCAAATTCGTTGAATACTGTCATATATTCATTTGTTGTAATGTTTTGGATTAGTCCATATACTTTAAAGCTTCTATTATTTAACAGCACATCATCTATAAATTTATTAAATATTTATAGTTATATAAATATAAATTAAAATAATTATACAATATAATAATGGTTTAATATTATACTTCTTTTAATATCTAGTAAGTTTTGTGATCTAGTTAATTTTTTAAGTCCCACTTTATATGATGGCATTTGTGACTGCGTATATTTAGTTTTCTGTTCATCTGCATCCACACATCATTTTCTATCTAACCAGATTGCTAATAATCCTTATCTAATCTATTAAAAGGAATCCATTCGAATATATCTTCAGATTTTTTCTACATTTGTATGATATATTTTCTAAACATTAAGGATCAATGTATACTTGCACTCTATGAATTTTGATAGACCAAATCTGCAACCAACATTTTTTCATCATGAACTAGAATATTTTTGGAGTGCTGAACAATAGAAGTTATAATTATAGAATATTAAAATCATTAACATTATTAAAACAAATAAAGATATCATATCAGATATAAGTAATGGTGTCGTATATACAGGGAAATTTTAATTCTTGAACACTTGGCTTTACTAGTTCTTTACTAGCTAAACTTTGATCAATAACATCTTGTGATCTAGTTAACATGTTTTGATAAAAAAGTGATCACTAGATTATGAGATGTTATTGATCAAAGTCTAAATTAGTAAAGAACTAGTAAAGTCAAGTGTAAATTTTTTCATCAGCATACATAAAAACACTTACAAGATTCCAATAAATAATATTATTTTTATGTAGGAATTCGAGGCCGGCTGAAAATTTCATAGGCTATTCGCAATTTATCAGTCCATTCAAGCTTTGAAAAATTTATTTTTAAATATTTGCATAAATCTCTATTATTTGCTAATTGCAAAACCATAATATAGAATCTCTGATCTATTATAAATATATTTTTTTAAAAAATTATTTATTTCATATATAAATACAAAAGTATTCAACTATTATTACTAACCTCGACTTCCTAACTAGCTACCACCCTTTCCTCCTTCTTTTTCTTTATTACTTAAATTATTTGCTAGTTTCTCTCGATAGGCTTTTTCTGATAGTTCATGAATACTAATCTTCCCACTGTTGTCTTTGTCATATTCTTCTAAAAATTCATAACTCTCTCTTGCAATTTTTTAAGTACATTGTTCACCTTCCCTTTTTCACTAGTTTTAATTGGACTTAGTATTCACCTTAACTTATGATAATTATTCAAAAATTCTTCAGAGTCCTTCACAAATTCTTCTCACTCTTTTTTCTTAACTTCATATAATTTTTTATCAGCATACGAGGCACCCTTTGATAAAAAGAGAAACTGCTGCAGTAACTCTCCCTATCACTGCATTACTAGTAGCAGCTATAACGCTACTAACTACAGTAGCAGCACAACAAGTGACTCAATACTATTCAATATATATCGATATTTAAATTCTTTTGGACTCTTTAATTCACCCAACTTAGTTGCATTATTTTCACCTTTATTATTCTCAACTCTTCTTTCTCATTTATCAAGAAATTTTTTAATATTAACTTTGATAGTAGGCAACCTTTATAAGTTCTGCAATGGTCTTGCTGATCACCTAAACAGCTTTTTAATTTTTCTCAATTTCAGCTTTTAATTTATAATAAAGTTTTTTGTAGACTGGTTCAGGTTTCTCGGAAGTAGGAATATCTTGGGGTGTTAACCACCCAGAACTATCTTCACTTGATGAATCATTTTTTTCTAAAGGTAGAGTTTTGGGTTTTTCTCATCAAGTTTTTGGAGAAGACCATCCCCAAGATAATTAAGAAGAATGAAAAAACCCAAATTTTACTGCTTTGTGAGAAATTCTGAAAGAATTTAATAACTTTAATAATTTAGTGGAAGAATTAAAAAGAATAGTTGATCTCGTGCTTGTGGTAGAGAGTAATTCCGCCACACTTAGGCTCGCGGCTTAATAATTTTGGGAAAATAAAAATTAAACCACAGAAATTCTTATCAGGTTAAGTTACACCATAAAATTTAATAATATTTGGATGCTAACAAACTTTTTGTAAATTCTTAAGCTAAAATATATATAGTTCTTATTGTTTTTGCATTATTATTGTAGCAATAATATAATTTCTTACTGCTTTAACAAATCTTTGAATAGTCTTTTCATTCATAGATATAATTAATTTTTAAAAGCAATAACTAACTCGCAATCTTTCCATTTTGCTCTAAATAAAATAAAAGCATAAAGAATAAACCAAAATTAAACTTATCTTATTTGAAATATTTTGTGCATATTGCAAAACCATATTATAGAATCCCGATCTATTATGAATTTATTTTTAAAATAATATAAATACAATGCATTCAACTATTGTTACTATCCTCGAGTTACTCTATAAAATTCAATAATATTTGGATGCTTGCAAACTTTTTGTAAATTCTTAAGCTAAAAATATATATAGTATTAAGTTATTTACAGCTTTATTATTATTTCTCATTATTATTGTAGTAATAATATAATTTCTTACCACTTTTAACAAATCTTTGAATAGTCTGGATATAATATTTTAAACCTTGCACAAAATCCCTAGATACAAATTAAATTAGTCAAGGTTTATTTGTTCCCAGATAACACACTCTAAAAATAGTACCATTTTTTATTTTTTAGCATCGTCATATAATTTTCTGAGTTTGTATATTGCCAAACCGGAGATCCTTCGAATAAAGTTTTGTGAGCTTCAAGGTAATATATCTTTTTTTTTTGCGCATTTTCATGTTTCAGCTAACTAATAAATTCTACTTATTATTGAGGGATAACCCTATATCACTTTTCTTGAATGACTAAAGGTAACTATTAATGCATACCTGTTCAAAAACCAGTTTTTGTAGCTATTCTTTGCAGTAAATAGCCAAAAGCTTTTGTTGTACCTTTTCTTTATTAATAGATTGGTCTTTGTGAGAAGAATTCCAGAATCTCTGAGCACTGCCTTTAAAAAAAGTGGATCCGAATGCTATCAGTCGGTAAAGGCTTCTATGTCGCTATTTGTAGAAAAGGTATTAAGTTTGAAACAAAAAAAAGTTTATATAACGATTAACACCCAATTAACTTATGTATTACATACGTATTACGGTATTACTTCTCTTTAAATAAAGTTTTAGGAATATTTGATCTATACTATCTTTTTTTACAAAAAATGTACAAAGAGTTAAAGAGCACTATAATATGGTTTAAAAAATTTTTATTATATAAAACTTATATAAAACTACAAGTTAACAATTGACGATATGGTTTTTTATAGTAAGGGTTACTTTAAAAAATTTTTTATATTGTATAACCTAGTGATCTTCAAGCCAATCAAATCAAATGTCCACCATGCTTAAAGGTACACCTAGAGCTCCGTTGGGTTTTGACATGTACACGCCTCTATACTTCCACTTCTTATTGGCCGATTAGTTCCATCTGTCCTTGCGAAGTTCACTAAACTCTAGTACCCGGTCAGTTACTCTTTGGATTCTTTTTCCAGTTATTCCAGACTACCAATCCAGTTGGCTTGGAAGAGTCAGTCTGCCAGGCTTTAGGTGTCTAAGGTCTCCCTTTCCTTGGTCTATGCTTCTATAACACATGCCCTTTTCCTTTGGTGCGACTTCAGTAGCCAGGTTGGTGGGCCCCTTTGCCATAGGGGCATTTGCCCATCCAGATTTTCCGATCAGTCATCGCTAAGATCCTTTTCCCCGGTATCATCAAAAGTCCAGCTATCTCTCTACTCAGGACTTGCCAAATGGGTTTCGATTGTTCCAAAGGTCCCTTGGATTTGTCTGTATAACTTACACAACTATGCTGAAGCTCCTATTCGAGATAGTGATTCTAAGGTTATAGGTAATATATCCGACTGATTGATGAACAAATGTTATTATAACACAGACCTATTTTCCAATTCATCTCTAGTGGGATTTGAACTCTAGACCTGCTGCTTGGGGGTGGCAACTAGACAACTTCTCTATATTGACACACTCCTTTATATACTAACTTATATATTATTAAAGATAATATTTTTATTAAAAAAAATAAAGTAGTGAAAAGTACAAAAAAAAAATAAAAATAAAAAACATAAAAAAAATATAAGTCAAACAACTAAAAGATTAGCAAACAACAATTAAAACACTACCAAGCAACAACAAAAATACTACTAAATAATAACCAAGAACACCTAATCAAAAAACCACCAATTTACAATCAAAAGAACCACCAATTTACAACCAAAAGCACTACTAATGACAACCAAAAGCACCACCAAATGATGACAAAAGCACTACCCAATGACAATCTAAGCACTAGGGGTCTTAGCTGGATCAGGTCTGATCCAACTTGACCCAGGTCAGACCCAATCCAGGTTGGGTTGGGTCAGATCAAACCCGGGTCAGGTTAGACTCAGATCAGAAAAAACCTGGGTTGGGTCAGACTCTGGTTAAAAAAACCCAGGTCAGGTCAGACCTGGGTTAATGATAGGTAATCACAGTACTTATGGGGCAAAAAAAATGCAAATATGATGAATTAAGTACTAGTCCATGAGTGAGCAACAGTAATTTTATAGTAAAATTTGGTGAAAATTTAATATAAATTTTTATATTAATATGTAATCTGCAGCTGCTACAAAGTAAAGTTAATTTTTTACTAAGTTAATGATACATGTCCACTAATTGAAAGTTGTAGAGCTCGTTGAGATGCACCTAATGGTGGTTAGATCATCCAAATCGGCCCATTAGATGGCGAGATTTTATCAAAAAACAATTGGCCGTCTATATAAAATTTTATATAAACAAATATTGTTTACATAGAGATTTTATGTAGTCGGCCAATCGTTTTCGACAATATTTTGCCATTCACTAGGCTGATTTGGATGATCTAACCACTGTTAGATGCATCTCAACAAGCTCTACGACTTTCAATTAGTGGACATGTATCATTAACTTAGTAAAAAATTAACTTTACTTTGTAGCAGCTGCAGATTACATATTAATATAAAAATTTATATTAAATTTTCATCAAATTTTACTATGATGCTACTATGATGCCATTGTTGATCATTTGCAAACTAGTACTTAAATAGTCAATATTTATGAATCTTATTTCAATACTTAGACTAATAAATATCCTTTATATTCATGAATTATTATAATAAATGTTTAGATCTTAGATTAATAAATGTTTTTTATACCACTAAGTTCTATTAGTGTTTGGATCTACATAATCTGTTTATCTAAAGATAATTATCTGTTGAAAAAAATTATTATCCATTATCTATATCTGTTCATAATTCTGGATAACTATCTAAATTATCTGTTAATTATCAGATACTAGATAAACATAATATAAATACAGTAACTTTTCTCTAATCTGAACCTCTCTAAACTGAATACTATAAAACTCTCTTTAAACTGAACAAAATCTTCTAGAACATTTGTAAATTTTATTATAAAGTTCGGATTAGCCATATATAACTTTTTGAGAACTAAACTTTTTCAAATTTTTACATAGTAAAAATTAGCTGTCCCAGCAGTTTGGAATAGAGAGAGTTGACTGTATTGTGTAATGCAAAATTGTGTCAATTAAATAAATGTGTTTACATTGTAACATATAAAAAAATATCAAGAAGAAATAATTCATGAATATGAGTTTGCCAAATAAGTAATAATAACTTAGAATTTAAAGCTCTTAATATTTATATAGAATCATAATTTATATCAAATTTGATTATTTATTTGGTCTTGTAATTCACAAAAAAAAGCTTAGTTACAAGTAATTGGCAAGAATAGGTGAAAAGACACATCTACACCTTGATGTTTATTAAGCAATAATAATATAATTACAGTTTTTGCAAAATTACTGGTTGCACTTTATTGGTAAATTCAGCCACTTTTTGCAAAGTATCTAAACTTCTTAAATAGTAGCAACAAAGGATCACTTCTTTTCTTTTAAAGGGTTTTCTTCTAGTTTTGTTGTTTTATCCAATAAACAAATCATATAACCAATATTTTTATTACCATCAGGGTATTTGGCAGCCTTATTATTATAATAGTCTTTTACTCTCTCATCATCTTTATTTTCTAGAGTGCTGCTCCTGCATGTCTTACTTTTTTGATATTCAATTTCTTGTGAATAATTTAGGGCAGTTTGCAATCCATTTTTTTCTATGTCTTTTGCTTGCATATGGGCCAAATTGAAATAGGTCAGAGCGAAGTAATTTACAACTTGTTAAAAATCGTTCAAAAAGAAAGAAACAAAAGTTATAATGATAAAAAAAATATGTATCTCAAATTAATTCTTTATTACTGCCACAAATTTGAGATTGTTGTTAATTCTCATAACCAAGTATCAAGTCCACCCTACAAAAACCAACCTTTTTACTACTTAGAAATCCAGGTGGCAAATGCCTTTGCAGACCATCATTTTGAGTCCATTTATGCTTTTCAAAATTTAGTTAGTCCTAAAGTCTGACAATCTTGAAAAAGAGACTTTTAAAAAAATATCTTTTTAAGTGTAAAAGAGAGTGAGAGAGTGGAGGTTGTCATGTATTTTGTGTCACATAAAATTCTGTAGTTTATTTTCTCGTAGTCATTGCTATATTGATTGCTATTCTATTTATATATAGAATAAGATCCCAATTCTGCTATATTATTGATTTTTGATCCATTTGACATTACCTAACATGATAAGCAAGTGATTAGTTTGAACATTGTATAAATATTTTTACAGTTTGTAATTTGAAGGACACTTGTAACAAATAATATAATAAAAAAATAATGAGATTCTTATCTTTTCTTATGCTATCAGGGTTAGAAGAAAAGTATAAAAAAAATAAAATAGGAGAAATTAATGACATAAATGTACATACAGTACATACAGTACATATGTACAATATGTGTCAAAGTTAAGCATATGCACATATATACATGGCTAACCAATTATATCGCATAAAGAGTATATTTGCATCCCACTATTTCACCTACTCCACTATATATATTAATACAGATAATTTATAGATAATTAAAGTAACTATTTGAATTAATTATCTGTTAAACAAAATCATTATCTGTTATCTGTATTATCTGGATAATCCAGATAAAAAATCTAATAGATCTGAACACTAAGTTCTATAAGTGAAATTAAATAGTAAATATTATAACTCGAATAACTGATTTCAGATCTAGATTATAAAATGTTTTTATATTCACTAAGTGTTATAAAATATATGAAATAATTCATGGCTTATTTAAATGCATAGCCTCAATAAAATTTGTAAGCCTCTCTATATGACCTGTTGACCCGGGTTCAACCCGAGTTGGGTTGGGTTGGGTCAGACCTGGGTTGCGCTTAACATGAGACAGGTCAGACCCGGGTCGGGTTTGGCATGAGGCGGTTAGACCCAGGTCGGGTTTGGCATGAGGCAGGTCAGACCTGGGTTGGGTTTGACATAAGGTGGGTTAGACCCGAGTCAGGTTTTGACCAAGTGGGTCAGATCCGGGTCAGGCCCAAACCTGACCCAACTCAACCCATTAAGACCCCTACTAAGCACCAACAAACAATAATGAAAAGCACCAACAAACAATGACCAAAAGCACCACCAAACTATAACCCAAAACACCACTAAACTACAATGTAAGTACCACCAAACAACACCCAAAGGCACGACCAAAGACACTACCAAATGATGACCAAAGGCACCAAATGTGACCAAAGGCACCACCAAACAATGACTAAAAACACCACCAAACGACAATGAAAGCACTATAAAAGAGCCACAAAAGCACAGCAAGAATGACAACAAAAGACAAAAAAAAACCCACACAATGATGATGAAA
This sequence comes from Gigaspora rosea, assembly GCA_003550325.1. Taxonomy (NCBI): domain Eukaryota; kingdom Fungi; phylum Glomeromycota; class Glomeromycetes; order Diversisporales; family Gigasporaceae; genus Gigaspora; species Gigaspora rosea. Next base: position 36,336 of record QKWP01000765.1, read on the forward strand.
GCAACAAAGACACCATGAAAATGATGACAGGCAAAACACACGATTCTGTGTTGATCAGTTTAATTTAATTTATAAATATAGTTACATGACAGACACAGGATAAGATCCTCTACCCCAGGGTATAGGTTAAGTTTCTCTGATAATAAATTCATTTTTTCGCGTATTTCGCATATCAAAAGAATTTTAATTGATTTGATTGGTTAATAATCACGTTTGGATCTACATCAATTAGCCAATCACACAAATGTTATAACATGCTCCATTGCCCAGGTAACTTATTTATACAGGTTTAAAGTATTTTTGAGAATGTAATGTTTCACTAATAAAACCTAAAGAACTTTGTGTATATTGTTAAACATGCTATTATAATAGCAAAAGGCTTAAACTAATGCACGTATTCTGAATATTATGGTTAAAACATCAGTAACTTCGGTCTAAGTTAGTATGTTGAAAATTGTATGAATGTTATTTTCCATCCATTACATGGGTTTAAGGTCGTGCGTATCTTAATAAAGGTCAAGATGGTAAAATAGAATTGAATTACTTATTTTTTTTAAAAGATTAAAAAATAATAAATAAAGATAGATTCGCTAATAATTTATTCACGTATTAACTTTTTAATGGGTTCGAGTTTATTAATCATAATGCCGCATTTATCCCACTTTACATGTATCTATCTGTTCTCTAATTTTATATGATAAATTATTTTGCATGTATTTATTGGTTTGTAAGCTTCTTTAAGCGAAGTTTTTTTTCTTTGTTTTCTAGTAAAAATAAAATGATAAATTCTTTAAAAATTATGTAATTTGATTGGTTAATTATCACAGGCAATCACGGGTGATCAATAATAATTAACCAATCAGAACATACTGTAGGAGGACTTTCGTCTGATTGGCCTGATATAAATCAATTTTCCGGATAACTTATTTATACCTCTAAAGTACCTTTCGGGAATGTAACGTTTCACTAAGTAAAAATCATCGCGAACCCCATTTCACAAAGTGCGTCTATATTCACTAGGTAAAAAATAATCAAAAATAATCAGTAACCTCAAGAACTTTACTTAGAAGACACCGTTTATTGGACCATACCAAAAATACTGTAGAGTGAAGGTTAGCGTTACAAATCGAAAATAGATTAATCGATTAGTAAATGATATTTTATTAGACAACTAATCGAATGTTAATGATTAATCGATTGGTCAGTTAATCGATTATTTGACTAACCAACTAGTTGTTTTTATACGATATCATGCTTTGATCTTGCAATTGATATACCAACTAATCGATTAATTGACTAGAATTGGTTTTTAATCGATTTTTAAAAAATTTTTTGCCCAACTAATCAATTGCATTTTTTAGTTCGACTTGTAACACTAGTGAAGGTAACTGGAAACGTTTTCGCTTTATTACGTTAGATTTAAATAAACTTTATTTCTAACTGTTAATTTGAATAGGTACAAGCTCTTGGTAGTAGAAGATCCGAGCTTATATTTAAATTTGGTCGGTTCTTGCAGTTGTCAATTAGCAAGTAAAGTTTTGATTCATATCTTGTAAGGAGATTCTTTAATGGCTTGGGTTTATTAGAAATAAATATCACATTTACCAATTTTACGCGTATCTATCTATTCTCTAAACGTATTTATTAGTTTGTAAGCTTCTTTATGAAGTTTTTTTTTTTGTTTTCTTGTACTGTGGTAAATTATGTATATTGATTGGTTAATTGTCACGGGTAGATCTACCAAAATTAACCAATCATATGAATGTCTTCCTATGAAACACGATAAAATGATATTCAATAGGTAAACAATGGGGTTATCCGATTTTGCCGAATTTCATTCTGTTGATTCCCTATTGCTTACGAACTTTGGCACAAGAAGAGGTCAATCGGGATACCTAGAGATGGGTTAAAATGCGCATGATTCGGAATTATGTGCATTAATGCGCATTTTTATGCGCGCATGATAAAAAAAAAATAAAAAATAAAAATAAAATTTCGATGGGATAAAATGCGCATGATTCGGAAACCTGCGTATAAATCCGCATTAAATGCGCACTATTCGGAATCATGCGCACGCATGATTGACTCTATTGTTATTATCATCACTATTGGCACTCTATTGACCTCTTTTTACGTCAAAATTTGGCAGCAATATGGATGTTTATTTGTACCTTATTTGATATCATCTTACATTGAGTAACTATACAAAATGTTTTATTATCAATATTGCTTTCTAGATTAGTGACCATTACTAGATATGTGTTTTTGTGTGAGATGCTGATATCATATTCGCGCGATTAAATCACATGCTATATGTATCTTGCGTGACATAAACTGAGAAATTAATTTCACCAATTTCACCAATTCACCACCAATTTTACCACATTTCACTATATTTTCACCAGCATCTATAGCTATAACTAAAATTTAGAATTCGCTGGGTTCTAAATTTCGTCAAGTATGAAGTTATTTCAAACCTCGTGCGAAACTATGTGGCATATAAAATATATGCTAGGCTTGTCTCGCACGAGGCAAATCTCTAATCGCTGCTAAAAACAAAAAGCTTATATTATTATTAATTAATTCAACGAATTCAGCATCATTACCTCGTCTACAGTCGACAAACTATGAAATATAATCAATGTTAAACTTTTGGTTTATCTGATAGCTTATTAAGATCGAATTGCGCCCTCCAGTTTGTGCATTGAATTACGAAGGGGTCCCGTATATATGCATAATAATGTGATCTTCTTGTCGTCCGGATTTTTAAATACTGAAAATAGTAGTAAATATGGGTAATGTGTCACTATCATACAATTATAGAAGTACGTTCACACTTTCAAATTCGATAGTTGTATACCCTATTCACTATAAATCTAGCATGGTTTCTCCATTTCCAGATATCAGTAACTGGGGAACATTCAACTGCCGAAAAGCTGGACCACGAACTCGACAGTATTCAATAAGATATACCATATCGGCCGATTTGTTTTGACCCCAAAATCGACCAATCATGTTCGAGGATTATCAAAAAATTTTCACTAAAACGGCTTTTTTAACCAGCTTTGCATTTATAATTAAGTACGTAGAAAATTACGAAATTCATGCCAAAAGTAGGTTAAAAGGCAATTTTTTTGAACATTAGCTTCCGAATTTACCCTTGATAGTTACCAACCCATCAAACAATGCCCAACCCATCCTAAAACACCCGAATATTTCAACAAACGGTAAAAGTACTTCTTTCTACAGCTTAACATGGCTCTTTTGTTGAGTTTTATTGGGTTTTTTTTTAACTTGTCTAGACGTCAAAAAGCTCTTTGGTTAGTTGTAACAATTGCTTATCTTGTTAGTTTTTCAACGGAGCGTAACAGTTTATCAAAAAAAAATCAAATCAGCCGATATGCTCACCCTCTTACTCAACACACATCTTACTCTTCAATGTCTCCATTTTATTTTTTTATCTTCTCAGAAGTCAACATTTCTTCAAACTCTTTAACGATAATTTCATCAGGAAATTTTAAAATGAGATGAATATCGATTACCAACTATTTCATCGATTTATGTTGAAAAATCATAATTAATTGGTTAAAATTGATTATAATCGATATAAATAGATGGCAATCACCCCTGCAGCCAGTGTTGTACACGGACATTGTCCCGCCGATTTTTCAGGGACGCGGACAGTCCGGGACGGGACGTCCGGGACATGTCCGCAATAATGTCCCAACATGATACATGTCCGCCGGGTAAAACCAATCAAATTGCGGAATTATACGAATTTTATTGGTAGATGATCACGTGTTGAGTCGCAAAATGTCCGGGACAAAAAAAATTCTGGGCGGACATGTCCCGGACGTCCCGTCCCGGACTGTCCGCCGTCCGTGTCCGTGTCCCATGACAACACTGCCTGCAGCTGTCGATATCTACTCTATTTAAAATTTCCTGATGTTCACCAACAAGATAGAGGAAAAACATAAAGTTGAAAAACTCTAGAAAGAGAATTTCTTGTTTGGCGGGTTTATAGTTGTTAGACGGAACCCAGAGCTTCGCGCTGACGAAACGCAAAATCCAATTTCTTTTTTCGTCAAATAAAGACTTAAATGACGAAATGACGAAATTGACGAAAGGTGGCGAAACTGACGAATGATGAAACTGCAAAGGATGACAAAACCCGAATTTACAAACTAAAATGATCGTCCATCATATAAAGTAATTCAAAGGTAGAAATGCTGTTCTCAATGATTTTGGCCTAAATGAATACCAAAATTCAAATGTTCATTTAAATCCAAAATCATCAAAAGAGCACTTCCGTTCTTGAGTAGTGTTGGGATCCGTTTGATTAAACATCCAGATATACGAGGATGTTATTTGCGCGTAATAGCGGGCCGGGGAGTTAATTTGAATCACGGCCCGAATTAAGCATAATTTAGGCCAAATTTCAAAATTACACCTCTGCGTGTCATTACGCGCAAATACGGTACGGATATCCGGATATCAATTTTTTTTCACGGTTGGCGTGTACGGATAACAATAAATAATTCAGATGACTAGATAGCTATCCAGATTAGAGTTGTTGGTGAAACTAATTATTTTCACCAGGACCAGTTGAAGATTAGTTTTATCTATAACTATCTGTGCACCAGTTTCACTAGTTTCACCTGGTGCACCATCGGTGCACCATTGAAGATTAGTTTCACCTGCAACTCTAATCCAGATGGTTATACGTACAGTTTATTGACTAAATCATTTGTAATAAGACACCGTTCACTCATAGACAATCACCTTATTTCACATATAAATTTATTTAATAGACAATTATTTCAGACAGTACATTTTATAGACAGTTTATTATACCGACAGCTTATTTCATTGTCTTTAGAATTAGGATCAGAAATATGTTTAAGTTAGTGTAAGTTAAAAGAAACAAGTTGTATGTGAAATGCACTGTTAATGAAATAAACTGCCTACGAAATGAGTTGTCAGTAAAATAAACTGTCTATAAGACGAACTCCTCTGGAATTTGTCTATAAAATAAAATTTTATTTGGATTAATTTGCTGTGAGATAATATATCTATGATTGTTGGTGAAAAAATGCAAATCCAATATTTTCATCAATTATATCTATAGAATCAAGATTGTGATGATCGAAAATAAAGTTGGATTTGGATTGTAAATTTAGGTAGGAGGCAGGGGGTTTCTGGGCATGCTCATGAGGCATGCCCTGGAGGCATGCCTTTGGGCCAGAAGGTATGCCCATATTTATGTGATCATAGGAAAAATCCACACGTATTATTGGCTGATATATAAATCTAATACTAATAACATTTTGCATATGAATGCTATTGTTGCCCACGTTACTATGTTAGAATCAAAGCACTCTGTTTAAAAGTCAAACAATTATTAACAATATACAGTACCAACAAAAGTTTCTCTGCATCTGTAATTTAACACAATGCGCTTTATAGTATTGAGATTTTGGAAACAAGTAGTATTTTATAAGCCTATATTCTATGGAAATTGTAATACTTTTATAATTGTTGTAACAAAATTTAAATAAGAGCTAAATTTAAGTGTTAACTGTAACTAAAAATAAACAAAATTTGTCGAAAAAAAAGAATAAAGTTGTTTGTTACATATGTTACATATGTGACAACAGCTTATATATCACTAATTTTGGTACAAACAAATCAGGTTTCAAGATTAAATATAATATACAGTTGTTTCTCCATATAGTCACCTCCCATATGGGCACAAACTCTACACAATTACATGTTTTAAATTCCTGGTTTTTTATTATTACTAGGAAAATAGGAACCATTTAAGGGTAGGGTGAACGTAGATCAATTTTCATATGATTTACAGGGTACAAAAAAAATTTATATAGAAAGCAAAAATATGCTTCTAATAAAACTTTTCAAAATTATAGCCAGTATTTCCCAAAATTTTGTGGTATATAATTTGAAGTTTTCTATTTGTTATAGTAAAATTTTAAACTCTATATCATTTAAAAAAATCTGCTGGTAAAAAAACTTAGATGACCCCAAATTTCCTTAGGTCATACAAAAATCACTAATTCTGATTGGTTGAATAGTTGTTGTTTACAACCCTGATTGGTCGATCACCTGATTTTAGTGTTTCTATGAACCTGAACTAAACTGAACTTAGGTCAAGTTCAGGTTCAGGTTTAGGTTCAGTATTGAACCTGAACCTGAACATTTTTTAAAACATGTTTAGGTTCAGGTTCAGTATTAAACTTTTAGAGCTAGTTCAGGTTCAGTTCAGGTTCAGTTTATAAGTTCATGAACATGTTCAGGTTCAGTCTAGTGTTCATATGAACTAGTGATTCTAGGTTTGGGTCCGGTCCAGACCAGACTCAACCTCTAAATTTTATTATTAAAACTTTAAACTAAACTCAAACCCAATCATAAGTTTGGTCGAGCTAGTCCAAATTTTGCAAACTAGTTTGAGTCTAAATAAAAATATATGTATTTTTTGATACTAAACAAGTTTACTTGGAGTAAGAAGTATAAATCAGTTAGTAAAATTTAGAGAATTATAGCATTTTGTATAATTTTATTAATAAAATTATACAAATTTCTATGATTCTCTAAATTTTACTAATTGATTATAACTTCTTACACTAAGTAAACTTGTTAAGCACCAAAAAATACATCAAATTAGTTTATTTTACTTTTCTTAAAATTTGAAGAAAAGATGCTTAATTTTAAAAATTTTATCAAAATTTAAAATTAAGCATCTTTGATACAAATTTTAAGGAAAATAAAATAAAATATACTATTATAATATATTTTTTGGTGCTAAACAAGTTTACTTAGATCAAGAGGTTATGATTATAGATAGGAGTGAAATTACTCTTTATAATAAGATGTTTTTGTTGAAATTGTTAAAATTACTTGATGGTGAAATTGGTGAAATTAGTTTTTTAATATTAAAAATTAATTTAAATTATGTCAAAAATTAATTAAAACTAAGCTAAATCAAATACAATAATTGTTTTAGGTTTAATTTATGAATATATTAAAAATGTTAAAATTATTGTTGAAATTATTGTTGAAATTAAAAAAATTGAAAATGAATTTCACCCCCAACTATAGTTATGATCAATTAGTAAAATTTAGAGAATCATAGAAATTTGTATAATTTTATTAATAAAATTATACAAATTTCTATTATTCTTTAAATTTTACTAATTGATCATAACTTCTTGATCTAAATAAATTTGTTTAGCACCAAAAAATACATTATATTAGTATATTTTATTTTATTTTCCTTAAAATTGTGTCAAAGATCTTAATTTTGAATTTTTGATGAAAATTTTTAAAATTATGCATCTTTTCTTCAAATTTTAAAAAAAGTAGAATAAAATATGCTGATTTGATGTATATTTGGTGCTAAACAAGTTTTCTTAGTGCAAGAAGTTATGATCAATTAGTAAAATTTAGAGATTTGTATAATTTTATTAATAGAAATAATTTATACATCGCACATGCGATGTTGTTGCACCTGCTGCAGATCATAAAATCAGGTGTAATGTAAAATTAAAACAATTAAAATAATTCGTTTTTTCATTAGATAGGGTTAGGAATATAGATTGTGTATATGGGCGAAAAAAGGGTTTCTATAGTAAAATTTTGCAAGGAAGTTTTTTTTTTAGAATCCTAAGAGTAGTTTAATATACTCAATTGTAAGTTATAGATGATTTTTGACAAAATGAACATTTGTTTTAAATTTTTTAATTGTGTAATGTTACACCTGATCTTGAAATTTGATTGGGAGAGCGACATATAAGGCGCATCGCATAGGCAATGAATAAATTTACTCTTATTAATAAAATTATACAAAATGCTATGATTCTCTAAATTTTACTAATTGATCATAACTTCTTGCCTAAGTAAACTTGTTACCGTAAGCACCAAAAAATACATCAAATCAGAATATTTTATTTTATTTTTCTTAAAATTTGAAGAAAAAATACTTAATTTTGAAAATTTTTATCAAAAATTCAAAATTAAGCATCTTTGACACAAATTTTAATAAAATATACCAATATAATATATTTTTTGGTACTAAACAAATTTACTTAGATCAAGAAGTTATGATCAATTAGTAAAATTTAGAGAATTATAGAAATTTGTATAATTTTATTAATAAAATTATACAAATTTCTATGATTCTCTAAATTTTACTAATTGATCATAACTTCTTGCACTAAGTAAACTTGTTAAGCACCAAAAAATACATCAAATCGGCATATTTTATTTTACTTTTCTTAAAATTTGAAGAAAAGATGCTTAATTTTGGAAATTTTTATCAAAAATTCAAAATTAAGCATCTTTGACGCAAATTTTAAGGAAAATAAAATAAAATATACCGATATGATGTATTTTTTGGTGCTAAACAAGTTTACTTAGATCAAGAAGTTATGATCAATTAGTAAAATTTAGAGAATCATAGAAATTTGTATAATTTTATTAATAAAATTATACAAATTTCTATGATTCTCTAAATTTTACTAATTGATCATAACTTCTTGATCTAAGTAAACTTGTTTAGCACCAAAAAATACATCATATCGGTATATTTTATTTTATTTTCCTTAAAATTTGCGTCAAAGATGCTTAATTTTGAATTTTTGATGAAATTTTCCAAAATTAAGCATCTTTTCTTCAAATTTTAAGAAAAGTAAAATAAAATATGCCGATTTGATGTATTTTTTGGTGCTTAACAAGTTTACTTAGTGCAAGAAGTTATGATCAATTAGTAAAATTTAGAGAATCATAGAAATTTGTATAATTTTATTAATAAAATTATACAAATTTCTATGATTCTCTAAATTTTACTAATTGATCATAACTTCTTGATCTAAGTAAACTTGTTTAGCACCAAAAAATACATCATATCGGTATATTTTATTTTATTTTCCTTAAAATTTGCGTTAAAGATGCTTAATTTTGAATTTTTGATGAAAATTTTCAAAATTAAGCATCTTTTCTTCAAATTTTAAGAAAAGTAAAATAAAATATGCCGATTTGATGTATTTTTTGGTGCTTAACAAGTTTACTTAGTGCAAGAAGTTATGATCAATTAGTAAAATTTAGAGAATCATAGAAATTTGTATAATTTTATTAATAAAATTATACAAATTTCTATGATTCTCTAAATTTTACTAATTGATCATAACTTCTTGATCTAAGTAAACTTGTTTAGCACCAAAAAATACATCATATCGGTATATTTTATTTTATTTTCCTTAAAATTTGCGTTAAAGATGCTTAATTTTGAATTTTTGATGAAAATTTTCAAAATTAAGCATCTTTTCTTCAAATTTTAAGAAAAGTAAAATAAAATATGCCGATTTGATGTATTTTTTGGTGCTTAACAAGTTTACTTAGTGCAAGAAGTTATGATCAATTAGTAAAATTTAGAGAATCATAGAAATTTGTATAATTTTATTAATAAAATTATACAAATTTCTATGATTCTCTAAATTTTACTAATTGATCATAACTTCTTGATCTAAGTAAACTTGTTTAGCACCAAAAAATACATCATATCGGTATATTTTATTTTATTTTCCTTAAAATTTGCGTCAAAGATGCTTAATTTTGAATTTTTGATGAAAATTTCCAAAATTAAGCATCTTTTCTTCAAATTTTAAGAAAAGTAAAATAAAATATGCCGATTTGATGTATTTTTTGGTGCTTAACAAGTTTACTTAGTGCAAGAAGTTATGATCAATTAGTAAAATTTAGAGAATCATAGAAATTTGTATAATTTTATTAATAAAATTATACAAATTTCTATGATTCTCTAAATTTTACTAATTGATCATAACTTCTTGATCTAAGTAAACTTGTTTAGCACCAAAAAATACATCATATCGGTATATTTTATTTTATTTTCCTTAAAATTTGCGTCAAAGATGCTTAATTTTGAATTTTTGATGAAAATTTCCAAAATTAAGCATCTTTTCTTCAAATTTTAAGAAAAGTAAAATAAAATATGCCGATTTGATGTATTTTTTGGTGCTTAACAAGTTTACTTAGTGCAAGAAGTTATGATCAATTAGTAAAATTTAGAGAATCATAGAAATTTGTATAATTTTATTAATAAAATTATACAAATTTCTATGATTCTCTAAATTTTACTAATTGATCATAACTTCTTGATCTAAGTAAACTTGTTTAGCACCAAAAAATACATCATATCGGTATATTTTATTTTATTTTCCTTAAAATTTGCGTCAAAGATGCTTAATTTTGAATTTTTGATGAAAATTTCCAAAATTAAGCATCTTTTCTTCAAATTTTAAGAAAAGTAAAATAAAATATGCCGATTTGATGTATTTTTTGGTGCTTAACAAGTTTACTTAGTGCAAGAAGTTATGATCAATTAGTAAAATTTAGAGAATCATAGAAATTTGTATAATTTTATTAATAAAATTATACATATTTCTATGATTCTCTAAATTTACTAATTGATCATAACTTCTTGACTAAGTAAACTTGTTTAGCACCAAAAAATATATTATATTGGTATATTTTATTTTATTTTCCTTAAAATTTGAAGAAAAGATACTTAATTTTGAATTTTTGATAAAAATTTCCAAAATTAAGCATCTTTTCTTCAAATTTTAAAAAAAGTAAAATAAAAACCGATTTGATGATTTTTTGGTGCTTAACAAGTTTACTTAGTGCAAAATTTATGATCAATTAGTAAAATTTAGAAAATCATAGAAATTTGTATAATTTTATTAATAAAATTATACAAATTTCTATATTTCTCTAAATTTTACTAATTGATCATAATTTTTTACACTAAGTAAACTTGTTTAGCACCAAAAAATACAACAAACCGGTACCGTATATTCCCGAAAATAAGCTACCTTTTTTGGGCCAAAAATTACGTGGGGTAGCTTATTTTTAGCATATAGACGTTTTTGAAAAAATTGAAAAACATACTAATAAAAAGTTGTCCAAATGACACCAAATTTTTACTATAAGTGTATTTTGATGCGCTGAACAACTTTACTTAATTATGTGGTGTAGTGACTTAGAGAAGTTGGTAAGTTGTCACCCCAAGTGGCAGGTCTAGGGTTCAAATCCCACTGACGATGCTTTGAAAAATAGACCTGTGTTCCAGTAACTGTTTCTTGTCGATCGGTTGGGTACATTACCTGTAGTCCTTGGTTACCATCTCGAATGGGAGCCTCCGGGCGAAGTTGTGCCTCATGATACAGACAAATCCAAGGAACTGGGGAAACAGAAACCCATTTGGCAAGACCTGAGTAAGGAGGTAGCAAAGATCTTTGACGGTGCTACCAAAACTGGAATATCGGAAACCGGAGCTGGAGAACTGGACAATATGACCTTCGGAGGAAAGGGTCCACCAACCTGGCCGCCGGAGTCGTACCGGAGGAAAAGGACCTATGTTATAGAAGTAGGTACCAGGAGGAGAAAAACCATGATGTCACCTAATGCCAGGTAGATCAACCCTCCTGGGCCAACTGGATTGGAAGTTTGGAAAACCGGTGAAGGACCGATAGGAAAGTGATGGTGGGTACCGGGGTTGGAGCGAACCTTACAAGGGCAGAAGTAGGTATTGGTAAAAGGACAGGGGTAACCCTGTCTTGCAAGTGTTGGCCTCGGCCATAGCGATAAGTACTGAAGTGTAGGTGAATATCTGATATGGGACAAGTACCACTCTACCAAGTCTCCCGTCACGGATAACAGGACCGGGAATACCCGGCTGGGTCCTAAGGCAATGGAAAGCATCCGGAACTTGCTGACTGACTTATGTAACGGGCCTGTTCTGGTGATACAAGATGGGTTGGCAGGTGGAACATGGATCAGAGGGTTTAAATAGGCAATTCCCGTAGTTGGGTTGCAGGTATGGCAGCTAGTGTGGAACCCTTGGGCGGACCACTTAAATTAGAAACCAAAAGTGTACGTGTGGCTAGATGTATTCTCGTATAGGACCAGAGGGTTTAAATAGGCAATTCCCATAGTTGGGTTGCAGGTATGGCAGCTAGTGTGGAATCCTTGGGCGGACCACTTAAATTAGACACCAAAAGTGTACGTGTGGCTAGATGTATCCTTGTCTATGTAACAAATGCCAGTACTCCCCTAGAGGATACCGACGGCCCTATTTTGAATAAAATTCCTAAGTCCCAAGATGGGCACTTTAATTAAAAAAAAAAAACAACTTTATTTAATCATACTTTTGAAGTTTACTTAGTAGAAAAAAGTTTTATATGTAGCAACTGCCAACGTGTTTTTTGAGATTTTTAAAAAAAATCAGGAGGGTAGCTTATTTTCGGAGTAGCTTATTTTTGGGAATATACAGTATATTTTATTTTACTTTTCTTAAAATTTGAAGGAAAGATGCTTAATTTTGAAAATTTTTATCAAAAATTCAAAATTTAGATCTTTGATGCAAATTTTAAGGAAAATAAAATATACCGATATGATGTATTTTTTGGTGCTAAACAAGTTTAGTTAGATCAAGAAGTTATGATCAATTAGTAAAATTTAGAGAATTATAGAAATTTGTATAATTTTATTAATAAAATTATACAAATTTCTATGATTCTACTAATTAATTATAACTTCTTGATCTAACTAAACTTGTTTAGCACCAAAAAATACATCATATTAGTATATTTTATTTTATTTTCCTTAAAATTTGCATCAAAGATGCTTAATTTTGAATTTTTGATCAAAATTTTCAAAATTAAGCATCTTTCTTTCAAATTTTAAGAAAAGTAAAATAAAATATGTTGATTTGATATATTTTTTGGTGCTAAACATGTTTACTTAGTGCAAGAAGTTATGATCAATTAGTAAAATTTAGAGAATTATAGAAATTTGTATAATTTTATTAATAAAATTATACAAATTTCTATGATTTTTCTAAATTTTACTAATTGATTCTAACTTTGTGATTTAGACAAACATGTGCATATATTATGAACCTGAACATGTTCATGAACCTTGAACTGAACCTGAACTGAACTTTTTTAAGTTCAGGTTCAGGTTCATGTTCAATAATTTTAAATTTAGATTCAGTTCAGTATTGAACTTTTAGAGCAGATTCAGGTTTAGGTTCATTGAACCTGAACCTGAACTTCTATTGAACTAAACTGAACTTCAGAACCCTACCTAATTTCATATGACTACAACGTGATCATTATTAAAAATAATCTATGTTTACTTTACCCTTAAAGTCTGAAGAACAAATATAATTGATTTGTTTTTTATATTACATCTGATCTAGCCAATAAGCATTAGTTTTCTATTGTTTTGATTGTTTTTATATTACACCTGATCTATCCTATCAGAAGTTAAAATTTGCTAACATACAAACATTGGGTGTACTATTGCTTACTTGTAGTGTCCTTTGAACAAAAAATACCTTTATATAGTCACAATTATACTATGGTCACTATTGCATTTTTTAAAATTTGTTAAATGATTTTAATAATAAAATTACCTTTAAGGAGCATGCTATTTATTACATAATTTTTACTATGGATACATAGTTAGAAGTAGTGATCATATTTATATATTATATTAATCAATTAAAATTAAATAAAGTGATCATACTATACATAGATAGGGTAGCTACTAAGTAAAAAAATATCATATAATAAATAGTATACTCCTAACAATCATATTTATATATGATCATAGATAGTTGCTATGTATAAAAGTCACAATTTTACTAATTAAATCAACTTAAATACAATAATTACAGTTGTTTAGAAGAATAAAATATACCTATTTTAAATTTTTATACAATTTAAATAACTATTTATTGTGGCAGATTAAAATGAAATCAGATTAAAATGAAACTGGGGACCTCTCTTGCTCACCTTTAAAGCTTATAAAACCCACATATACTCGTTTATTAATAACCCTAACCCTAAACCCTAACCCTATTGCTAAAAAAACCCACCAAAAATGACCTCTAAAAAATTTTAAAATTTTGCTTAAAAAATAGAAAAATTTCATTTTAATCCGATTTCATTTTAATCTGTCACATTTATTGGTACAACTTTTCATTTTACATATCTACAAATATAGCTAAAAATTTTGTAATTTTTTTGTATAAATGTAAAATAAAAAACTTATTAATGAATGTTAACCAATTTATATAAAAATTTTAGAGTAAATGTATTTTGTTATCTTGAATAATATTTATTTTTTTTATATTTAGCAGTCATGCTACAACTTTATTTATCGCTTATATAACACCAGTACAAAATGATTTATCTAACTTTAAGTTAGCTAATATTATAAAGTGCAACCTATTCAGGTGTTGTAAAGATCCTTAAAGTGAACTGCTATATCAAAATTTTCTCTTATCATAAAACCCCTCACTTTGTTAAATTTAGAATTTTCAAATCACTGATTAGAGTTTGCTGCCTATTATAACTGCCTACTTATTAATCCTCTTCTTCTAACTGGATTCTACCTGAAAAATAAAACTTATATAGAAAATAAAAGTAAAAGTAAAAAGGGGAAAAACTATACAATTTAAACAAAAAACCAAAGTAAAACAAAATAAAAGTAGAAAAAAGAAGAGGAAAGTAAGGTTGTCTGCCATAATAGGTTTGATGGGGTTGTAAAGTTGCAACCTTTTATTCGAAGGTTGTAATTTTTTGTCGTAATAGGCGCAATAGTCATAATTTATAAAATAGCTACAATAGATATAATTGTTGCAATAGGTGTAACAGTTGTAATAGGCAATAGACTCAATGGTTGTAATAGGTATAATAGTTATAATAGCTATGATAAATATATTGATCAGGTTATGTGAGTTATACCATGAAATAATACGAAGTACAAATACCAGGAACATAGTCCGAAGTACGAAATATATGGTTTTATGAAAAATAAATCAAAAGCAAAATCTTAAATCTAATTGGGTTATACATTGGCATTAATATTTGCTTTGCTCGAAACCTAAACTAGATATGATGGATAAGAGACTAAAATGCTAATTATTACCATAATTGTCAAATTATAGTAATCGTTGTGAAATTTAATATGTGTCATTTATGGCCCTAAATGGCCAGAAATGACACATATTAAATTCACTGTCAGATAAACAAGTTATTAGCTGCGTAACATACAGTATTATCTGGTGTTTTATGGCGATGTACTTGCTAAATGTCTCAATTTTTTGGCAGTGATACTTTTTTTTTAAAAAAAATTAAAATGAAGACTTCAAATTAGCTGTGGTAATTAGAATAAAAATACTCATGTCACAAAAATTGGGTCCTATCAGCTATAATTTTACACTAATGGGTCTAAAAAGGTTTACGAGTTCCTTAAGCATAAACTTAATAGGAATATAATCTGAGTGTCTTGCAAACTTTTGCGACATGGCTTATGGATTGAAGTGTTATACTACACTCTGGTTTTAGCGCGACAATGTCATGCAGCTACTCTAATTTTATGTAACAAAAAAAACCTTTATTTTTATTAACCACTAAGATCTTTCACGATTACTACCAGTAACCGTAGCAATATTTATATTAATCTACATCTATGCATGACGTTCAACAGGTATCAGATATCTACAAAAATGAACAATGAAAAAAAATTTGTTTTTACATAGTACTTATGTACCAATTAAAATTTAAATATTGTTGACGATAAGCTAAATTTACTATTCTTAAGCAGATTATTCAGGTTTCTTGAGTATTGTTTCCTATACAAAAAAATTGACATTTTTATACTCAGTTTAGGGTACAAAACGAGTTCTTATTATGATACTTATATCTATTATGGCAATTGCAACCTTTACGGCAATTACAACTATAATGACTATTATAACTCTTTCAACCTTATATAGCAATACGGATTTTTACAACTTTGGGTCTTAGCAGGACCCGAATAATCTATGTGAGGTCATAGTTGAAAAATAGCTAATAGAGGGCTGTTTTTCAAAAAAGGTTATATTTGAAAGGTAGGTATTGGAGAAAAAGGTTATATTTGAAACCCGCTAAATGACAAAATAGGTATATTTTAAAGAAAGCTAATGGGTAATTTCTATAAATGTTATATTTGAAATGTGCTAATGAAAAATCTGGGCTATAATAGTAATCCGGCAGGTAAAAATGAGAGAGGAGTAAAAGAGAGAGAGAGGTAAAAAAGGGAGAGAGGAGTAAAAGAAGAGGGATAAAAATTGGTCAAAACGGCTTTTTTTTTTTTTTTTTTTT
>QKWP01000765.1:54248-98871 GCA_003550325.1 Gigaspora rosea
ATTTGTACATTAACAAGAGTACAACTAGCCTCACCTGCAACTTTTGGTTGCCTATTTAAGTAGCCACCCGAAGGTTCTACCCTAGCTGCCATACTTGCAACCACATACTGGCGTTGCCTATTTAAACCCTCTGATCTTCTGCCTCCTGCCGGTCCATCTTGTATCACCGGCACAGCCATCAGCTACTAAACCTGGAGTTCGTACTGGATACTAACCGTACCCTTAGGACTAATTTATCCTCAGTGGGAAACTTGGTAGAGTGTTTTCCCGTCCCACACAGGTATCACCTACTCTTCAGTAGCAACAGGGGTTACCCCCTGTTATTACCTACTTTTGCCCTTGTAAAGTTCACATGACCCCAGTACCACCCAGTTCCTCTTTCAGTTTCTTTCCCCGGAACTTTCCTTCCCCCGGTTGCTTTCTTACTTCCAATCCGAAGACCCAGAAGGGTTGGTCTGCTCTGGCGAACCCAAGGCCAAACCCTGGTACATGATTTCACAACACATGTCCTTTTCCTCCGGTGCGACCTCCGGCGGTCCGGTTGGTAGGGTCCGCCATAAACCCTTTGATCGTAAGTCCACTTCCGGTCAGTCCGAACCGGTTAGTCCCCGTCCGATTCCTGTTTGGGCACCGTCGAAAGTCAGCTACCTCTTTACTCGGGTCTTGCCAAGTATGGTTTCCTGTTGTTCTACGGTTCTGTGCATAACATAGCATCTGTGCTCCCCAGGATCTATGCGCCCCAGTTTTGTGCATAACACAACGCCAGAGCTCCCAATACAAGTTGGTATAACCTAGAAACAGATTTGTACATCCGAGCTCAGAGTCCAGGTTACTGTAACACAAGTAAATTTTTCAAAATCATCTCCAGTGGGATTTGAACTCTGTACCTTTTGTTACAACTACTTGGGGGTGACAACAATCCAACTACACTATGTAGCCACACCCCTTTAATTTTTTTTGTATTTTACAAAAACACTAGCCCTTTGCAAGAAAGCTAACAACTTTTCGGCACCTTGCGCATGCCTATTCAGACTTCTGAAACTTTGCAAGAATACACAACTAATTTTCTTAGCAATTTCTAAATTTCCAGGAATGCTTTTTTAGAGAAATGGGCACAAGTTTTTGCAAGTTTTTGCAAGTTCTTACAAGGTTTCACTTCATTTATTTTTCATTTTATGCTTTTTGTTTTTGTTTTTTTTTGTTTTATTTTTTGTTAATTTATTTTATTTTGACACTTTGCAAGAACAGAACCCTTACTTCCTAGCACTTTGCAAGAAAACCAACCCAGACTTTTTTAGTTCTTTGTAACTTTTTTGGCATTTTGCAAGAACATTAACCCAGCTTTTACAATTTCTGAATTTGCAAGAACACGAACTCTTATTTCAGAAAAATGAAGATTTGGGGCTTCATTTATTTTTTTTATTAGGTTGCTTACATTTTTTTTTTTTTGTTTGTTTTTTACTTATTTTTTTAATTTTTAATTTATTTTATTTATTCCTGACTTTTTCGAAACTTTGTGACTTTCCCTGCACTTTACAAAATTTCTCCAGCAATTTGCAAGAATACCAACACTTCTAAGAAATAGTTTTTTTTATTTTTTTCACTTCTTTACTATTTTTAAAAAGTATTTAGAAAAAGAAAACTAAACAAAGGTATAGCCAAACCAAAAAAATAGCCAAAGCAAAGATGATAGAAAACAAAGAAGCGAAGATAATAGCTACTATGAAGTGAGCAAAAATATGTGTATAGAGCTAGTTTTTTGTATATACTGTAGTAATAGAATTAGATGAGAGGAAGTGCGAAAGTAGTTAAAATAATATGTAATAATGTAAAAATAATACTGTAAAGAATATATAATAATTAAAATATAATATATAATATAATATATAAGGGAGGCAGAGGTATTGTGAACAGGGAGGGTATTGTGAACAGAAAAAGTATTGTGGACAGGATGGATATTTTACGATCTAGTGATCAGAATTGGATGATTTTATACCATTCGAATTGTCTCAATGAGATAAATCGAATGGTATAAAAATCATTCAATTCCAATCACAAAATATTGTTATTATCATCCAATTCCAATCACTAGATCACAAAATATTGTTATTTATACAAATATAAGTTTTTGTATATATTTGAAAATTTGCAAATTTTTACATAATAAACCTTTAACAATCTTGTAATCCTGTGATTGGATTTTAACGATTTTGTGCTTGTTAGAATCGTCTTACTGAGATGGCCATTTTGGTGATAAAATCATCCAAAACGGACCAGTAAATTAAAATTTATTTACTGCGTCTACAATACTCTCTTTTTTCTAAAATTTGGTTTTTATATTCTATTTTGTGTACTAATAATTTATATCTAAAACAATATATGATATAAAGATTTTTTAGAGTAATTTATTCTTTATTAAGCATAGTTCAAATAATAAAAATTGTATAAAAATCTATTTGATTATTAAAAAGTTTTATTAGTAGAAACTTTAATATGTTTATAACACCCCGCCTCTTTTATAATATATAATAATAATAATTAAAAAATAATAATAAATAAAAATATAAAATTATATAGTAAATAGCAGAATGACAATAGGGAGTAGTCCAAAAATCCAGGTTATACAGAAAATGGGGTATGGAAAGCTCTGGTAGGTTTAGGTCACAGATAGTCAAGAATGTCTGAGTCTCTTGTACTTAATATAGTATAAGATTGTATCACATAATATATACAAACATATACTTAATAATAAAGTCTTTGAGGTACAACCTCACCTTAAAAAAAACAAATAAAAAAATAAAAATTTAAAATTTAGTAATGCGAAAATTTTAAAAATTTTTGAAAATATGCAAAATATTGCAAAATATTATGAAAAACTGCAGATTTACACGATAATATATGAAATATTACCTTCTGCGACCCTGAAATGAGATAATTAAATAGAGGTTTGCATTGTTTTATTTGGCCTATTTCGCAATATTTCGCAATATATTTTGCATTATTTCGCAATATTTCGCAACACATTTGAAATAGTAATTATAAATCAAACCAGTAGTTTTAAACACCAGTATGCAGATAATGTGAAGATCAATATCAAAAAAATAACCAAAAAAAAATAAACAAAAGTTAAAGTTGATAAATGTTAAGTTAGAGTTAATAGTTAGGGTTAGGGTGAGGCATAATACTGGCATAGTATATAGTAAAATTTCACAAAGGGGTTTTTTTTTAAAAAAAAAGATGGTTTCATAAATAAAATTTTGAGATAGAAGGTATCTTTTAAAAAAATAGCAAAACAACAAAAATTTTATATTACACCTGATCTTTACATTACACTGCATTTAAAAAATTTGATTAGTAAAAATCATTGTAGTGTTGAGCACCAGTAGTATGATTTAGTAAAACTGATTTTGAAATATTTTGAAAGAAATGCATACCGAAATCTTTTGAAAGATTGTAGTTCTTTCGAAAGATTTCGCGTCAATCGCAATTCTTTTGAAAGATTTCAGCATGCAATTTCTTTTAAAAAATTTGTATGTTTATTTTGCTAATATAGTACAAAAAAGTATAAATAGGTGATTAAAAATTAAAAAATTTATATATATAGTTAAATTAATTTTTTAATTTTAATATATTTATATTTTTGCATTTTACAGATTTAAAAAAATAAGTTATTAATAAAAATTTTTACAAAAATAAAATTTTTTAATAAAATTTATATTTAAATATTTTCAAAACCATGTATTATAATAAAGTTATTTAAATATTTATATTAAATTTTAGAAAAAAATTTTATTATGAATAGATTAGTGTATCTATATTTTTGTACCAGACTATATTTTATTTTATAATATACAATTATTTCTATACTATCTAAAACTTAAACCTATACTAATACTAACTACTACAATTTAATCTCTACTTTAATTTTATATAACTATTTATTTAACACTATCCCTTATTAAAAAACCTATTAAAAATATCAATTATAGTGCCAATGCCTAGTGAAATATTAAGACGAAATAACAAAATGATAAAATAATAAAACAATAGAACTATAAAATAAAATACTATAAATAAAATAGCAGTACAAGAAAATCAAAGATATAACAAAACAACAATAAAAAAAAAGTAAACTGCTACTAATAAAATAACAATTGCACCTTACTTATAACAAGTAAAAATACAATAACAGCAATTGCAACACCAAACCAATGACAAAATCAAGAATAAAACTAAAGATAATACCAATAGTGAAAAGAGGTAACAATACCAATAATGAATAGTAATATTAAAAAAAAAGTTAGTTAAAAAAAAAAGGATCTGGAATTTATTTTTTATATTTATCTATATAATAGAAAAGTGTCATATAATCAGGTCAATTGATCATATGATTTAGAAAATCTTATCTATATCCTGTATCAGTTTCAAATACTGTATATTCCCAAAAATAAGCTACATTTTTAAACCAAAAATTACACAAAAAATCATGAGGTAGCTTATTTTTAAATTGTTTAATTTTATGAAAAATTGAAAAATGTACTAATAAAAAGTTGTACAAATGATACCAAATTTTTACTATAGATGTACAGTATAGCAGTAGTATAACCCCGCAATAGTCACATTCGCATTAGTCACAATTTTGCTATAGTCATCTTAATTTTTCTATTTAACTATATATAAAATATATAAATTCTTGCCTGCTTTAGTTACAATCTCGCAATAGGCACATAGAATGTCTGATTTTGGTATGTGACTATTGTGGGTTATATACTGTATTTGATGTCCTAAACAAGTTTACTTAATAGCACTTTTGAGGTTTATTTAGTAAAATTTAGACTTTTATATATAGCAGCTGCTAATAGATTTTTTGAAATTTTTAAAAAAAATTGGAAGGGATAGCTTATTTTTGAGTAGCTATTTTTGGGAATATATAGTATGTTCTTTGTAGCCAAATTGTTTATAAAAGATGATTTTAAACTCTAATCTTCAATAATTTAATTTTGATAATTACAACTTTTTTTTTAAAAAAAATATTAATATAGAATATTTATATAAAACTTCATTCGATTTCAAAAATGACTTTAATCAAGAATTTGATGTCAATATTTAACACCTATGAAATTGAAGAAGCATTAAAACAAAAGCTAATAACACAATAATGGAAATAGTTTTACAATTAATAGAGCTATACAGTGATATAAAAGCTGAAGTAACAAATAAAAACTTACAATCTTTATTTGAACTTTCAGAATCTACTCTATTTTAAAATCAAATAAAAATTATAACAAATTTTCAAAAATTATTTTTTTTGCAAATAAAATTAAATAAAAGGCATTAAATTAATAGTAATCTACTTACTATAAAATATTTTTCTTGATTTTCTGCATTATTTTTATAATGTACCCACCTTTTAAAGATGCATATTGCTAAAAGCTCTTTTTATAATGCATTTAGTAAACCACTTTTTATATAAAAAATTTGTAAACTCAAAGAGAATGTGTCAAAAGCATGTAAAATAATTACCACTTTTAAAAGTATAGTAATTTATAAAGGACAGTTTATTTTGTATGATCCCAATACTATTTGATTCATAAAAACCTCAAAAATAATTTTGTTTAAAGAAACACTACAGTATGTATTGCAACTAAAGTTTTAGGCAAAAATTTTAAATTTATAGTTTCGCCAATTTGTGTAATATTTGAAAATCATATAATAAAATTTTAGATATACAATCATGTGACTGTTATTAACAAAAGCAAAGCATTTTTAATACTAAAGTAATTTTATTCTATTTTTCAACTTTAGATTTTACTAAAATGTGTTATATCTAACATATTACTATTCTATGTCTATACTACTGTAATTTTTTTTTAAGCTTCATAGCTGTCTGATCTTTATTAGCAAATTACATAAAAGCTACATAATTTAATATACTAACTGTAATGATCGAACTAAGCCAGCTGCCCGAATTGGTGCCCAACTTTGGCTACTGCACTGAAATGGTTTGCTCATACTCAAGCGACGGTCTTCCCCATCAGCAAGAAGTATAGCACCACCTGGTTTCAGAAAACCAACCACAGAATCCATTCCACCTAAAAACTTCTTCTCTGAGCTTCTCATAAAGAATATTAAGTATTTCAAAAATTCGAAATTTGTAACATTAGAGATTCGAATTTACCATTAGTTTTACCCCAAATTGGTACGTACAGTATATAAACCACCTTTTTCTTTATTTAGTATCATTTCCATTTTTTAAATACATTAAATGTTAGTTAATTTTGAAAGGAACCTGTTCTACACTATGATTCCCATATTATCTTCCCTTTTGTTTAAATAATATAACAGTTAACGGGTTAGCACGTTAATGTATTCGCATATAATGTGGTCACATATAACGTGTTCACATATAACGTGTGTATTAGAATAACAGTTACCAGATTCGAAGTTTGAGATAGCACGTAATCGTGGTTGTTTAAAAATAATCTTTTATTAACACGTCAGTATGCTGGATAGCACGTTAATGTGTTAGATAACACGTCAATGTGAGTATATTAAATTTAAATGTATATAAGCACAAGCTTTCAAATGTAATAAAGTCAGAGAGATTTCCTTCGATTTTACTAAGGAAAATAAGGAAGTAAAAGTAGTGATGAAGAGACATTTATACCTTTATTTGAGTAAATCATAAACACATTTCTCAGTAACTATTAGAGTTAGATCGGTCATATTACTACAAACTCGTCAATAATAGTTACAGTATGATTGAAACAGATATACAAATACGTAAATTCTATACATATCGATGAATTGGCCTAAATATGTAATGCGGGCCAGATATTATATTAATGCTGCCCAGATGATATATTAATGCCGGCCAGATAATTTTATTTTGGTACAGTATCATATTAAAAATCACATCACGCGCGGGCGGATCCCGCGCGTAACAATCATTTCGGAATCTATCGGATACGAGTTTCTTATATGCTGGGCAATGGATTTACATCAGCCATTCAGACAAATGCCTGTCTATGAACTTGTTGCCAGTGATAATGGTAGTGATGTGAGTGAATCCGATATAATTTTCGAATGACATCAGTAGGAAAATGCCTGGTGCGTATGAAACAGCCAAAAACTCTATACGTGATATTATTCTCCGATTTGAACGATGTTTACACGGAACTTATACAATCAGATTTCTCTAAGTGCAGCCCTCAGAGCCGAAGGTAAGGGTGCATTTAAAGAGGGTGTGCATTGATAGAATCAGCTTTCTATACTATAGATGATTAATTTAATATTATACCGGATTTTTCCGTATCATGCTCGTATTTTATATTGATTTTTTGTCTATCTTTCCGAAAACTTCTGCCAATATCCATGGGTTAATTGGTCGAAATTTTATATTAATCACGCGCGTGCGCTTATAGAGGTGCACACATATAAGTCTGGGCAACAAAATCTTACGCATTAAGTCCCAAGCTTGGGGCTGAGTTAAAGTGTGCAATTAGTGATGGCGTGCATTTATAGAGGGTGCACTTAGGGAGATATGACTCTAGATTGCCACCTGCCGAATTATATCTTATTTTATTTTACTTTTTACATATCATTTATAATGTTTTTTTTTTTGCAGTAATTTAATTCGCATGACCAATAATATATTACCTATTAAATCAAGGGAAAATTCAATTTATGATTCTTTTTACATAATTTATGGTTTATTTATGTGACTAATTATATGCATAGAGTTATTAAACTTATTTTTAGCGAGCTAGTGAAATCTGTTTTTATATAATAAAAAACATAATCAAAACGCGGATTTCATTAGCTCGCAATTCAATTTTCACCCTGTTTTATTTTCATGATCTATAGAATCAAGAGAAATCAGACTTTGGGTTTTTAAAATATGGTTCATCTGCTTCGATTATTTAAATTGAGTTAAAGTTGTAAGTATAAAAGCTGGAATCGTGTTTTCTCTTGGCATCATTTTAATTCTAAAATCCATTATCTTCTTAAATATAATTGGTCAGTACATATAAAAAACATACATTTATCTATATATATATATATTAGCTGATTGTAGAATTAATTTAATAAATCAATGTGGTTACTGCATGTGCCGTAATGCAATTATAGTCCTCTTTTGAAGTGTTAATACCCCTTTTATTTTTTTTATATAATATAAAAGCGAAAGATTAGTTATATATAAATACCTTTTCCACCATGGGTAGATCCATGGCTGGAGTTAGAATTAGGGTAAGCGGATTTGTAATGTCAGCCATTTAGGGTAAGTAGATTTTATAATGTTTGTCATTGTTGTTGCGTCATATGATGCAATTATGTATTGAAAAAACAATGATTATGCCATGCCTAAATTGACACCTGCCTGAAGTTAACCTCAGGCGAATCTTGCATTAGCTAGATAAATTTAGGCAAGTGTAACTTCAGGCAATTGTTAATTTCAGGCACGGCAATTATATGATTTACCATATGGAAATAGCATATCTATTGTATATGTGCATCCTTACATCAATGTATTTACAATTATACCATTATACCATTATAAATACCTTTATTATCTTACCGTGTAGGCGCGAAATAACGCGCAGGGGTATAATTTCGAATTTCGGCCTAAATTAAGCTTAATTCGGGCCAGAATGCCCCTGCGCGTTATTTCGCGCTTATACGGGTAATTTATTGATACCCAATTTAGTGAGTAAAAGAATATTATTAATCCGGTGGGTAAGTATAAGTGCAGAGCACTTGAAATAAATCACTAAATTTCATGACTATTTACTATATACAATGTCTCATTAACTCGCATTAATTTCATATTCAAAGAGATTTTTTGGGCTAGGTGCTGAAAAAGGGTCCAACTTAACAAAAAAAATAAGCATTGTCGCGGCTGATGCTGATATGAACTTTTAAAATTTTGAGTATTTTTTTTTTTAGGGTTAGGGTAGGGTTTAGGGGTAGATTTGATATTTGATATTTAGAGTATATGCAGATTTTAGCAGGGTTTATATTTTCACATTAAGACCTAAAATTTCAGCATCAGTCGCGACAATTATTATTTTCTCATTAACTATCTAATTTAATTTAATTGAATTGAATTTAAAAATTTTTATCAAATTTGATAATCATCGAAAAATTAATTATGATTATTATTTTATTGTCAATTTCTTTTCCCCATTTACAAAAAGTTGATTATGATCACTAAATTTATTAATTACGGCATTAGCTTTACAGCAATTAAATTCTCACAGGTTTTCACTCTGCGGCACTCATATATCATTCACAAAAGGTCCTATAATTACGATACCATAGCATTGCGACATTATGTCAGGCCTTACGGCATCCATGTTAACTCAGTGGCGAATTACGTTTTACAAGAATGATTTATCAATTAGGATGATTTATCTTTTATTGAGAAGAATTCACATGCCATATAACTTCTTATCTTTATTAAAGGTCTGAATGAAATTAATAACCTCGGATTATCAAAACTTCCTTTGGTAACGTATTCACGTGATTGGCTAAGTCAATTTATTAATGAAACCGTCGTTTGTATGAATACGTATATACATATAATATCAGAATATCAAATATACTGTAGTACGTACGTACATACTCTATTCTACTCTTACCGGATCCGTGTCACTTCACCGACAAATCACCGACAATCAATTCACAGACACGATTATTTTATAGACATCTAAATCACCGACAATTAGTTCACTTACATGTTCATTTACCGACACGTTTATTTTAATCGACACTTAATTCATTGCAAATCGGCCTAAAATCTACTATATATCGTCTAACCCTAACACTAACCCTAACTTAGGCCGAGCGTTTAATAATATGGTGCGATTATCGGTTGTTGCTCAATTCCCTGAAAGTTATTTTCCGACAGGACACTTACATAGGGTTAGGTTAGCATTTGATTAGTTGCGGCTATACATTTTTAGCAGATTATCACCCTGTGTGATGTTGGGTAAGTGGCCTGTCGGGGAAATAACTTTGAGGAATCATCCCGTAACAACGATTATCACAAGGATATTATTCAAATTATCTTGTCGGTGAAATACCGTATAGCGTCATCCAGGGTACTTTACAATTTAAGCTGTATATATATATATTGGTATTATAGTCGGAGAGATACTATGGTTAGTATTGCGGATGATCCTCTAAATTCAGCAAATTTTTTTTAAATACAATTACCGATTTAATAAGCATATATATTTTAAAAAAAAATCTATATAGTAACATATTAGCGGGAACGAGAGGAGTATTTTATATTCTAAGTGCTATCATTTTTTGATAAACCTGTCTATAATACCACGGGTACAATACATTCTAAACAAAGGAGATCTTTTAGTTCACGCTATACGGTAATTGTCGTATGGGTGAAATGAACATGTCGGCGAATTAATTGTCGGGTAATTTAAATGTTTGTAAAATAAACATGTCGGTGAAGTGTTGTGTCTACGAAGTGAGTGTCAGTGAAGTGTTGTGTCTACGAAGTGAGTGTCGGTGAAGTGTTGTGTCTACAAAGTGAGTGTCGGTGAAGTGTTGTGTCTACAAAGTGAGCGCGGCCAATTTGACCAGATCGACCAGTGAATTCTAAGTTCGTACCCAATAAGTGGGGGGCCGCCAAGCAAAAGGTGGCTATGGGCCAAAAAAAATTTTTTTTTTGTAATTTATTTTTGCAAAAATTAGATTATTTAGAACACAATATTAAAAAATCTACAGAAAGAAATTTTTTAGCCCATCACCACCTTTTGCTGTGGGGGCCCCAAGTGTCACCAAATGAAAATATTGTTATGGAGTGAATTGTCGAGTACAATGAACTAATACAAGGGAAAATGGGGTAAGGTAACTCGACAGAAGCGTGACTATGGTGATTTGGGAATTTCTTTATGGTTGTTATTATGCGCCCTTATCGCACATAAGTGTTTCTTAACGTTTCTAAGGCTTTCTTAGAATTTACATTTAACTCTGTTTATTATTCCTTAAGCTGACAAACCTCATAGTCATAAATGAATTTTTCATTGCCATGACGTTATCATCTTATTCGATCATAGATTTGCAGCACAATTAAAGTTTTATTTCGGAAGTGTCACTTTTAGCCTGTGTTAATATGGAAGTTTTAATAAGATTTATATGTTCTATTTGGCGGTTAATTACTGTACAATATTTAAAAAAAAATAAGAATGACTTCATTGGCGTATTCGGAGTATACGTTCAACCTTTCAATTCGAAAATTAACGTTAATATGGAAATGATTTAATGGATACGTAGTGTTACTGAAATTACTAGAATAATGATGTATTGCATAACGATTACTGCAGGCTTAATTCGATTTTGATCCATGTAACGTATACAGTAATTTGACAATAAAACGGATTATTTTTCAATTTAACTTTTATAGAAATGTCTATATTTATAATTACCGATAAAATACCTTGTCTGTCTCGGCCATTACAGTAATAACTAGAAAATAAGATAATTTTGATTTATCGCGGTTATTGGCGTCGAACGGTAAAGAATGAAAATAGTAAATATTGAAATAGCCTACTTTCAAATTTCAAAACGGGAAGTTATCTGCTTTTTGAAGGGTCATAATCAGGTGAATTTGTAAAAAAAAATTATAAAGATTGAATTGTTGCAGAAATATTATATTATTTTCGGTTTATGAAATAATAAGGCATATTGAAATAAAGAATATCATCAATTCTAAAAAAAAAAAAACGATATGTCAGTCTAAATAATTATTTGGCGATAAAATGATAATTATATAGGACTTAGTTTACGTAGTCTTCTCCACTATAGAAGGAAATTAATTTTGTCGGTTGTAATGTACGTACGTCGTACGTACGTACCAATCGATCTACTTATCTGTTATAATATTTTTATTATAATAAAAACCGGCGAACAAGCAGATTAACGTCTTATATGCAAGTCACTGCAGGATCTTATTATCGATTAGTATTCCCTATGCTTGCTATTCTGTTTAGAATTCTGTATTTGCCGAATTCACTGAATTTGCAGGATTTTCAATTAAATAATGTTATTACTGTATTATTGTTCGAAATAATACTTGACGATTTCTTGAATAAAAATTCCTCATAAAGCTTAGGTGCTGGTCAGTTCGGCTGTAAAAATCTGTAATATTATAAAATTGGACATTCTATTCTGAATATAATATGGGGTGATTTCAATAGAAACAGCCCATTTTTACAATTTTTTGAAAAATGAGTTTTTATTAGATTCATATAAATTTTGACATGATTGACATTTTTCAATTATAAATGAAAGTCGATTTGCATAATAAAAAATCAAAGAAAAATTACACGAGGTTGCGTTAGGGCCAACACATCACGAGATTATCCGACAGTCACCTATTTACCTTTAACCAATAAAAATCGTGAAATTTGATTAATCCCGGATCAGTCCGAAAATCAAATGATTATCTCAAAATAAAATACATCCCATATAATTGTAATAGTCCAAAATTCAGAAAATTTTGTTATCTAAATTTACTAGTTTCCTTATCTAGGCTAATTTCATATAAAAGTTAAAGATGAACTTTATCTGTTATACAGTGCATATGTGTTCGTTATATTTAGATTATAATATAAACTACAAATTCAGTATAATTTAACATAGATCACTAGGGACAATTTTCTGATAAATTTGTATGCAAGTTGGTGTAAGAGATAAGTAGGAATAGGGTATAAAATTGAATGTAACGTGATTTTAATCAGAATATTATTTACATATTATTAGGGCGATATATAGATAGATAACGACGATCATAATCTCACACTAAATTATAAGCCCGAAAATTACATTTTTATTTATGAATATCTTAGCGTTGATCTATAGATCGCCAAGAATTGCAATGCATGTATAGAATCATATGCAATTTTCATATAACTTAGAAGTATGATAACGTATTATAAAGCTCTACAAACCCTCATACGTGCATAGTGCATCATCCTACCTTAAATTATTTGAGTTAAAATAAATTCATGAATAATAGTGATTAAAACTCATGACTTTATCTTAATTCATACTTTTTAGCAAAGTGTAAATCTTAATGCGCACGTACTGTACGTACGTAAAAGAGATGATACACCTAAAGTTAGGCTCCTCAATAAAATATTATTACTCTGCAAAATTCTGTGATTCCCGATCATTTTTTATAACATGGACGTAAATCAGAATCGTTTACGATTAACTGATTCTGTGATTTCTAGGGATCATTAGACCCTAAATTTTATTATAAAATTTAGGGTACTAAAATCGGTAATCGATGATATAAAAAATGATTGGGGTCACAGAATTTTGCAAAGAGTAATACAGTAATTGAAATCAATTTACTATAGAGCACACCTCTCCTGAAACGTATACGTTCACATTCTGATTGGTTATATGTATACATAGATTTCAATCGCACTTCACTTGCCGGTAATCCTATGACCTTTTGAAATGCACTTAGATTAATGATGCCAAGAAAATCTGAAAATCATATGTTATTGACGGTATTATATTTCACTTGGCGTCACTCTTGTATATATTCAAAAATGTTTTTAAATCAAAATGCAACCAAAATAAAATTTAATTGGTTACTTGAGTATTTTCGTAAGTAAAATGATTAATCCGATTAATCCAAATCGGTAAGTATTCTGTAAAATAAGATTTACGGTGAAATCTAAATAGGATTATCATATTTCTGTATTTAGATCACGATTTATGTTAAATAATTCCGATTAAATTTTTTTTTTTTAACGCTAAAATGAATTTTTATTAAATGCATCGTGTACAGTACTACTGCATACTATTATTTTTTTATATTGTATGCACATTCTATCTCAAAATGAATAAAACATTCGATCTCTGTACTTAGCAAACATCATTTCGAAATGTATACGAGATTTCGGGAGTAGCGTTTAGTTAGTTGTTGTGATTATCGTCAAAAATTGAATAGTACAAATACTCAAAAAAATCGAAAGATAAAAAATTTCCAACTTCTATAATAAAAAAGAAAAAATCATCCCACCCCTTTCTTCTAATAACACAATGCACCACCTATATCCATTATTCTCCCTTTAGCCTAAAACAGAATCCTACGCTAGATTCCGTTAACGTAAGTTCACGGATATTTATAAGATATCATATAGTTTATCCATATTTAGTATGTGATTATCAAGTTGTTGACTCGTTATTAATGATTGTCATACGTGTAGCAGCATCTGAAATAGTACATTTATTATTTTTTCAAAATTTTTTTTATTTATTTTTTATTATTTTTTTTATATACAATACAAACAGATAAAAACGTTTTAAACAAAATAAGAAAATTATTATTATTATCATTATTTTAAAATATTAATAATAATAAATAAAATTCTACGTATTACTAACAATTTATTATTTAAATTCTATTATTTAATAATCTAATGTTCCGTATTTTCGCGGAATAACGCATAATTTCGAATTTTGACCTGAATTAAGCTTAATTCAGGCCAAATTTCGAAATTACACCCCTGCCACGTTATTTCGCGAAAATAAAATTCTATTTACTAAAATTCTATCAATTCCTTAACATATTTATTAACTCCAACTAAATACTTAATGACATTGACTAATTTTATCAATTCATTAATAAGATGACTTGTTTTTATCAGATAGGCACAATAACAAATAAATGCTTGTGTTTCCAAGTCTCCTTTTGTTAAATCTGATGCTGTTCTCCTAATTCTGCTTGATATCTTTTGACCTAATCCAACTCTTCCAAATCTTGTATCTCCTGATGCGAGTATATTATATGGTGGTAAAGGAACTTTATTTTCCAATGCTGTCGATAATATGTGAAATGTTGTTAATATATGAGTTACACAGTTAAATTTGGCTGGATTGAATACATCTGCTAATTCTGTTTTCCATTCTGATCCATGAAGTTCATATAATATATGTTCTAATCCACCGACAAGGCAAACCATATGTTCTACAATTGTTATAATCTCTTGATAACGTTCGATTGGAAAGTTACCACGAAGTGGTGGTTCATACTTTGTACGTGAAAGTAATAATCTTTCTATAGTTATTGATCGATTTATTTTGCTAACTAATTTGCGGAATTGTCTTGTTCTTAAAATGGGTCTTTCTCTTAACAATGATGAAATTGTCATCGAATATAAAACACATATATCGGATATTGTACGTGCAAGACGTCTACGAACTTCAACTCTACCCGTATGTGGCCAAGGAGTCATATTCATAATGAAAGCTGATGCAATACCGACACTTATTGAACATGTTCGCTATTATCGCAAAAAAAAAAAAATGTATATGTAATTTTAGTACTATATGATTTATTAATTCTAATAAATAAATTAATAGTATACATTTGATACAAACCTTTGCTGCAATACTATAGACTGTTTCACCGGAACTACCAACTCCATTACGAGATTGATAAACATTTGCAAGGACTAACGCAAAATTGACCAACATAATAACTCCTCCAACTGTCCACACTTTTGCATTTAAATATATGAACCAAAGTAATAGTGAAAATACGAAAAGTAAACATGCAAGACCATAAGCATTTCCTTGCGTCATTTCCCAGGTGATTATAGCCATCAAAGCTCCTGTAACTGAACCAAGAAGACGACCAAAAAATTGAAGAACAGCTCCGCCGGTAGTAGGTGAAAAGGAAGTAACTGCACTAACTATTGCCCACTATTATATTAAAAAAAAAAAAAAAAAAACCAGTAAATTCATTAAATTCATTAAATTAAAAGCATAAATATTTTAAAAAATTATGTAGCTCTTACCTGCCCGTGAGCATAAATAAACCATTCATATGTAATCGGTAAAAATGCTGGTATACACAATGCAGTAACTACTAATGTATTTTTCATAGCAAATTTAGCATATATACTATCAAACCAGTTTCTAATCATCCATAATTTATACCAAAATCGTTGACATGATGTAGTCGGTGGTGTCACATCAGGGTCATATAATATTTCATTTTCAAGTTCTTCTTTTTCATCTTGTCTAGTATTAGATTCAAAAAATTTTAAATGCTCTTCTTCAGTTCCTCCTACATCTCTTGTACGTTTGAAAAATGGTATTGGTGGATGCCAAAATTTTCTCGTTTGTCTTTGAGTTCCTAAAACTTTTATAGTTCCAACTAATAAACACAAATCTTCTGCAAATGTTTTAAGACTTTTTTCAAATAAAAGTATTAAAAGTAAAACTCTTTGGGGTAAAGGACTAATAATTTCTTTATCGCCAAAGAGTCGATTTAAACCTTCAACACGCGCATTTTCAAATTTAGCTATAGCAGCATGAAGAAATCCCATAGGATCATCAATTACATTTTGATTGTGGTTTGGACATGCTCTAAGATTAAAAGGCCATATTTTTAGATACCATGGATCATAACAATCATGTTTTAAATGATCAACACGTATCATACAATCAGCTAAGCACATTTGACACGTTTCAGATAATTCTGTACAAATAGGTCGAATAATTTCTAAAAGTTTGGTTAAATCTTCTTCACTTCCCGTTGCTGTCGCAACAGATGATGGAGATGACGGCTCCTCGGCATAAGTAGTTAGTGTTACCTTATCAAAAATCGATGCATGATCACATTTATCTTCGATTTTGATCTCAATTGTTCCTTCTTGCCTATCTTTCATTAATTCTTCTTCAATTACACCACTTAATGCTAATCCTTCTAATATAGAATGCAAAGATTTTACAATTTTATTAATATCTAATAAATCTTCCGGTCCAATTTTTGAATATGATACTTCATGTTGGGCCTCTTTTTTTGCGATATCAAGGTTAAGAATATTATCTTGAACAATTCGATAAAGTTCAGAAATTGTATTCCTATTGTATGGACCACGAAGGAAAAAATGCGTTTCTTGATCAAGCAAATGAATAAAACTTTGAAGCGTTTTATGAAGACACGGTATATAATTAGTAGTAGCATTCTCTGGCCATAACATTATATTAACCGCAAATGAACAAGCAGGGCCAATTAACATTGGTAAAAGCAAGCTTTTCTGTATGCATAAAAATGATATCGATAGTAATATATAAGACCAATATCGAAGACGCATTTAACATTTAAATATAACAACCTACCAATATTCGACTCGTATGACCAGGATTAACATATGATAATGTTAAGCTAAAAGCCATAATCATGATGGCATTTATTGCACCATAACGCATAGGTTGCCATTTAATTTTATCATATGATAAAATAAAAGTACCAATAGCCAAAAAAGTTAAATTGACTAACATAGCAGGAATGCTAAATTTTTCATTACCACGTATTGCATGAGATATTTTAATACCTAAAAAAGACCATAGCGTAGCTAAGCAAGCACCGACAATTCCCCAACCAGCACTCTAAAATATAAACAAAAAATATAGAATCAATTATTGGACAATATGTAGGATAAAAAAAATATATATTTATCCATTTTATTTACCTGCCATAGAGAACCAAATGTTCTAGAAGGTTGAAAGTAGCAGACCATCACGATTGCAAAGTAGGTATAAGGGCCTAATTCCTGCATTGCAGGGACAGTAAGTTCAACAACAAAGGCAAGCCAGTAAGCAACAGCAGCTTTAAGGACATGCTTTGCCATATGCCAAGTTGCTTTTGCCGATATTTTAACAAAGATAGGTTTAAGTAATTTATACCAGATGTCCGAAAATATTGGCCCTCGTTTAGGTACTGGTTCTTGGGGTGGTGGAGTATTGTTGCTTTCTTCAGGAAATCCTTTTTTTAACGTTTCTTGATAAAGACCCGAATTTATAACATTGCTAACTGCTTTGTATAATTCACTATCTGCTGTCAAGGTTAATTCATTATCATATTCTTCTGGCATTTCACATGCTTGGGAATCTTCTGCTACTGTTTCAATCGATAGTGAAGAACGCGACCGAAATTTATTTTCTAAATTACTTGCCATTTATACAATAATTATAATTATTTTTTCTTCGTTTTTTTTCGGTTTTGTTTTTTTTTTTTTTTTTTTTTTTTTTTTTTTTAAAAAAAAAAAAAAAAAAAAAAAAAAAGGGGGAGAAAGGACTAAATGATTAAGATTTAAGGAAAACGGCGCATTTTACCATTTTACAAACAGAGCCTGCGGATCTAGGCGCCGGTAGTTTACATGTGATACAGTTACATACAAATCGGGATCAACAAACCGTATCTTTTTTGATATGTACGTACGAAGTAGTATAATAAATAAATAAATAAGTAAATAAATAATATATATTGCTAAAAGAGATATCGATTATGTAAAGATTAAGATTAAAATAAAAAAAAAAAACAACTAATGCGCGTGTGCTATTTAGGTTTCACAATGATTACTGATTTAGATAAACAGGCTGAAGCCTACGTTTCTTTTTAAAAATTTATCAAATTAGAACTTTTCTATTTTTATATTAGTAAAAAAATTTCAAGAGTCAAACAAAGGGTTAGATAAAAATTAGATAATTTTACAAGTCTAACACAGGTCAGTTACAAAAGTATTGTTAATAATATTATACTTTTAGAGGCGTCAAATTACAAAAGGTTTATTGTTGTTTAATTTATGTGTGGAAAGATCGAATAGAAATAGGTCTTCACATGCATATCTATCATCGATACAAAATTGTTCAAATATTAATAACCCCATCTAAAAGAATAATCCAACCAATTTTTTATAATACTTATTTATTTCTCAACGACTTTAAAAACCTCAATCTCTTCAATACAAAAATTATTTGTATCTAAAATACTTTCTTCATATGAATACTTATTGCATGCTCCATTGATATTATTCAAAACTAAATCACTTTGTCCGAAATGTGCACCATTATTAGCATAGTCATAAACTGCATGTTGATGATTACTGACACGGCTAATTTTGTAATCGTCACTTGATTTACCATTACCGAAAGAAAAAATAAAACTATCAAATGTATTTGCCCAAGTAGGAAAACTTCTATAAATCCAACCGCATGGATTATAACCTCCAATTATTTGTCCTGAATCTTTAACTTTGACAACTACAATGGCTGATCCTTGATTATTAGCATAACTACGAAATACACTGTTATTGAATCCATGAAGGCTACCTCGATAGAGAAGTATAAATTCATAAGGGACCATTGCAGATATACATAATTTTCCATCAATTCGTTTAATACAATTAGCAATAATTACGGCATGTTTTGGTTTCATTATCACAGAATCAATTCGCCAACGTCCCATTCTCGGTGACAAAATGAGTGTTCTTGGCTCAGTTTCAGCCAAATAATGAGACATGAGATCCTCATATATATTTTTAGGGAGTATTTTCTTGTATGGACGAACTTTATAATAAAAATCTTTTGATGAAATTTCGAAAAGTCGAATAAGTGGAATGAATTGTTCAACTGAATTCTTCAAGGCAATAAAATGTTCTTCTGTCCATTTAGTAACATCATTAGGAATTTTAATGTCATTTGAATTGACATTTTGTGCAATTCCCCATTTGATTAAGTTTTCCCAAATTTCTATCTCATCGACTTCTAGATCTTCACGTTCAAGAAGTCCATAAAGGATATCTCTGTCCAAAGATGAAAAATTTTTGGACGAAAAAAATGGTTGTGGGTCTTGACAAATGGATTTTAAACAATGGTCTTGAAGTTTTTTACAGCTTTCAAGTTTAATGACGGTTTGTAAGACTTGCACAAAATTTAACCTCAACCAATTAGCTTTTTCTTCAATTAAATGCTCTTGACAATGAGCAATTAATTCATCAAGGAGTAATTCGTCGGATGCAACCAAAAGATCAAGAATATCCGTTCCAGATTGCTTATCTAAGTCAAGAATCCCTGCATAAATATATCTATTTTAATATTGGTTTTAAAAATTCAGATTCTCTTAATTAATACTGCCTCTTTTTTTTTTTTATTATAATTATTATTACATATAAATATTATAATTATTATATTATTATTTTTTTTTAATTATGCCTAATCTATCTAATTTAATATGATATGTATATATAAGTTTAGTGTTAATATAGAAGAACACATACTTGAGCATCATTGCAAACACCATTGGCGAGACATTGGGTTTATTAAAGATAATATTGTTATCTTTTTTTACAACCCAATCACTTGAAAGTGCTCTCTTAAAATAAGGAGACCTGGCCATCAAAATATTCGAATGGGCTCGAAACTCTTTAATATTCGAGCCTTCTCCAACTTGGATAGTAACATTGTAATCGTTTGCATTGTCAAGAAGTTGTGAAAGATCGTATGATAAATTTGAAAAAAATTGGGATGGCATTATTGAAAATTCTATTGGTTTTTTTCTATTTCCTTCTTTTTTTTTTTTTTCTTTAGATGAATTTCGTCTAGTTTTAAGAGGAACAATATTTATGCAAACATGCGTGGGTATTTCTATTTATATATAATTCCGTTAGAATATCAAATTCAAAATTCATGTGAACAGTCACATGATTAAGTATCGTGACCTAATGGCCTGCATTAATGGACTTTTAATTCCAGTCGATTTACATTTTTATCCGATTTATCCGATAAGAGAAATCTTATCACTATATTTATCGTTATTGATAAACGCTTTATGAGCTATCAAAATAGACGTAAGCCACGTATAATGCGTTAACATTGTCTTCCGGAAATTAAAAACTGCCTTCATAAGACACTAAATGTATGTCATATCAGATAAATATACTTTAATATCAATAAAAATCATTCTAATTATTGATTTAAACAATGAAAATTTTGCTACTTAAAATTCGGATTAAATATTACTTAAATCATCTTAACGGTTAATGATTACGTATAATTAGTATTTGTAATTAAATGATATTTAATGATGATGAAATATGCTGACGCAAAAATTTGATTATTTTAAAAGCTATAAAATTTACCGAAATTTAAATTAAATATAGTGATAGTATTAGTTAATTTTAAGCTTTAGGTTTATTCTAATTAAAGAAGATTTAAAACAATAGCTATAAAAGTTAAGAAATTTGCAGGCAAATTTTGCCTGCAAGACAATTGAAAATATATGCTTTATAATAAATAAATTACATTTTGTGCTAATTTTGCTAAGCTTTATTACAATTATCATATCCACCGATTTGAGTTTCAGGGGTCTTTTTTGACACAAACTTCTGCTATTAAGTGACGTGAAGAATAACAAATGAAACATTCAAATAAAATAGTTTTTTGGCCTCTATATGAGATAAATAAGCAATAAATATTAAAAAAAAAACAGCTACGCCAAGCTGTAAACGGAAGCACTTTCACTAGTTGTTAAAGCGTTTGGGTATTTTCGGGTAGTGAAGGTCAATGAACGATTGGGTGAGGGTGAATTCGGAAGCAATTATCAGGAAACTACTTTTTTAACTTACTTTCAGCTAATAATTAATCATGTAGATATTAAGTTTAAAAAACCGTTATTGTAAAAACTCACAAATAATTCTCAATCATGATTGGCTAATTTTGGGGTCAAACCAAATCGGTGGATATGTTTAAGAATCTGAAATTTTGATACTCTGTAATCTATCTGCTATTACAATAGTTACCTAACAGAACTAACATTTTATACTAACAGTTCTGTCATTGATCTTGGCAACTCTCAGTGCTCTATGGGCATTGGCTAAATACAATTATATAACATATTTGTATAGTTAGAACTCTCTAAATACAACTCATTGAACTAAATTTAAAACAATAGCTACTGTTTAACAGTTAAGAAATTTGCAGGCAAATTTTGCCTGCAAGACAATTGAAAATATATGCTTTATAATAAATAAATTACTTATATTTGTGCTAATTTTGCTAAGCTTTATTATAATTATTTCTAATAAGAATCTGAAATTTTGTATAGTTAGACTCATTGGACTAAATTTTTTATAAAATATATTTAGAAAACAATAAGAAAGATTGTATTTATGGAATTAGAAATATATTTGAACCCAAAGCTTGAGGTTGTATTTGGAGAAATAAGGTTTTATCTAACTATATATCAAATAAATTATTACCGGTAATTGTTTGTCGCCGGTGACTGTCGACAAATACCCTTTTTTAATATACTGTATAAAGTATAGATTACTTTTTATTATATAAAACCTTTATAAAACTTATTTTGTTTTGTATATTATAAAAAAATATTTTGTATTAATTTTTATTTTAATTTTTTTAATTTTTATTTTATTTTATTACTACCGTATAAGCGCGAAATAACGCCCATCTGCGCGTTAATTAATTGACCTGGGCGTTATTTTTGATATGCCCATATGCGTTATTTTGAAACGAGGTTGTTTTTTTTTTTGAATCAATCTTCTATAAATGCGCTTACGGAATGCGCATTTATGGAATGTAAACTACATATAATATTACATTAGGCGGATCAAATGATGTGCACTTATAGAAAGCACTTATAGCACTTATAATAAGAAAGTGCATGTGAAGTTGGGGTGAGCGGTCAACTACGTAAATCAAAACTATGTGCAATATCATATAAAAATTAATTAATTATTGAAGATTTTTTTTGAATTTATTGATCAGGGAGTGATCAAGATAGTGACTGGGATTACTTATCATTTTTTATGTATAATTAATAGTAAAGGGTGACTTGTATGTTTTTAGATATCTAGAGCGAATAGCATTATTTTTCTTAAGTATTTTAGCATAAATCGATTCTTAAACACCTTTATGACAAAGTTACGTTGAAACTTTTTTAACATTAATATTTAAACTTTGACTCTTTACAAAAATTCTGGTTCATGTTGTGAACTCTTCTAAGAGAGGTGTTTTCATTGTGGTCAAAAAATTTAATGCTAGAATACAAAATTTTTTAACGTAACTTTGTTATAAAGGTTTTTAAGAATCGATTTATACTAAAATAATTGAAAAAAGTAAAGTTATTCGTTCTAGACATCTAAAAACATACATGTCATTCTTTACTATTAAATTATATATAAATAATCCCAGTCACTATCTTGCTCCTGATCATTGAATTCAAAAAATCCTTAATAAGTAATTTTTATATGGTACCACATATAGTTTTGATGACCGAACACTCCAATGTGTGCACTTATAAAGGATGCACTTTAATATGCTACATTAGGTCGAGGCCACTTAAACTATTTTGAAGGTTTCGATTTTCAAAATAACACCCACAAGCGTTATTTCGCTCTTATACGGTACAGTAATATCTTTTTATAGATTTATTACACTTTAGTTGCTATTGAGTATTCAAAAAATCAAACAAAACTTGATTTAAATTTAAATTTAATGCTAATTTATAACATTGAATTTTAAATTATATTAGGATAATTTATCGTAACGATGTCTATGCGGAGTTCCAAACTGTGCTTACAAATCATTAAGATTAGAGATGGGCAAAATTATTATGTATTCTTACTTAATATTACTTTTATATTCAGTTTTTTTGCATTAACAGTTAAGTAGTTATAATATGTCTGGGTGAAACCCGCGCAGCTAGCTAGTAAAACCCGCTTTGATCATAGGGTTTGGGTGAAATCCGCGTTAGCATAGTGTGTTTTATAGGTTAACGCGGATCTCACCCTCATGTGATCTGCATAGCGGGTTTTACTAGCTAGCTGCGCGGGTTTCACCCTGTCTTATAATAATAAGTAACGCTTTTTAATAAATTTATTTTATTAGAAATTTTTTTTGGTTATTTATGTTAACAATGCAAATATTTATAAATGTTAAGTGAAATATATTGTTATAAAATATATATCAGATATGTATAGAAAAATATTATTTAATTTTTCATAATTATTTGTAACTTGAATATGTTCGCTAATAGCTTCGTTATATGTAGCTTGATAGCTAGCATTAAATATATCAATATTTCAATTGTTTTTATTATAATATTCATGGTTTTCAGCTTGTTCGATACATGGAGATAATTTATCTTCATTAGAATTATATATTTTTCATCATCAAATAGATAAAATATTAATAGATGAATTTTCTTTGGTACTTGCTTCATTAGAATCAATTATAATAGTATCTTGAATAATTTGTTGAGTACTATTAATTCATTATCTTTAAGAGAATGAGTTTCTTTTTTGAGTTAAATGCCATTTTTTAATTTAAATGCATTATCATTTGTTAATCTATTCCGTTGTGGTGTATGAATATTTGCAATAACTGACCAAAATCGTTCACTATCAGATTACGTTGGTGGTATATTCATAATTCGAGAAGCAAATAATACCAATTCAGGTACTACATTTCGAAAATTGTTTCAAAAATATACTGGGTCTTTAATTAAGTAATCATCCCAGTTACCTTCAAAATCAAAAGGATAAACTTTATTACTCCAATTGTTTAATTATATTCGAAATCTCCTACCATCCTTATTTGGAAAACATTCAAATAAATAACTAGCCTCCTTTTTAATATACTGAAATAGTTGAAAGCTCAGGACAAACAGCTTATATCTAGGATGAAGAGACCAGCAAACAAGAAAGAGTGAATTAAATAACATTATAATGATAATTTTTCTTATCAGATGACTTGCATATTTAATTCATTAATAATGTAATAATTACTTAATATTAATTAAGGGATAAAGTCATAGGTAATTATTACATAAAAATTACTTTGCCCATCCATACTTTCACTGTATTGAGATTCCAAAATCAGTAAAGTAGTTTCCGAAAAGTTAGGTGATTTTTAAAATGAGTTCTAAGTTTAGGGAAACGAGCAAATTTTTAGGTGGCCCAGAATTTATGAAAAAAGCTGTCCTGTCTCGGTCCTAAAACGATTTCAAATTAACTATCTCATTGACTAGTGAAAGAATTTAATTATAGAATCCTGAGTCACTAGCTAGTAAAATTTGCTATGTAGACTATGTAGGGTTGAAATCCGCTTTTGTATTACAGTATAAAAAAAACATAGCTAAACTCGAATTTCACCCTAACCCCCTACTCAAACACAGATTTATAGCGAATTTTACTAGCTGGTGACTCAGGTTTCACCTTGTTCTATAATTTTTATAATTGTAGAGTTGTTACCCGGGTCTAGGGATGGCATGTCACTATGTCCAATTGGTTTCAATTTTTTTTGGATTTTCAATTAGACTTATGTCCAAAAAAAATTGACCCAAATTGGACATAGTGACGTGACGCATCCACTTATTTGCGCGGGTAATACAAGCTCCTGGAGAGGAAATAGCCAATCGGAGAGTGCAAATTTTGACTATTCCGGATCAGCCCGACGAAGAATTCGAACACGCGTAAAAGAAGAAAAAAGCGAAAATACGCAAAAACTAATGTTTAAATCGATCTTGGTGCACTAATTAAAAATGACGGGAATGAAATTTTACTTATATTAAACATACTCTAACCTTATAGCCTCTAACGTTAAGACCCTAACCCTAAGTTTTTATTTCACGCGCTTAGTTTATTTACTTTCTTTTTTGGGTTGTGTTACCCGCGCAAATAAGTAAAATGGTGACGTGACATCCTAGCCCGGGTCAGAAAATTGTAACCCAGTGTTATGCTCAATTTTATTATTTTATTAGTTAGTATTATTTTTTATAGTGTATTTCTTATTTTGGTATAGTTGTGGCGTGGTTGGGTGATTAGATCTCCAAACGGGAGATCAAGTCTCCAATCGGGAGATCGAATCTCCAAACGGGAGATCGAGTCTCCAAACGACAGATTAAATCTCCCAATCGAAGAACTAAAGCCACATACGAATTAAAAGTATATAAAGGTTTAGTTTCTGATTAGGAGGAGAAGGAGACAGTAGTCGAGTAGAGCAGTTAACGATTGTATATAGTTTTAGTAATATTGTGATATTCCGATGTATTGATTATTTTAATAAAGATAAACCTCATAACCCGAAACTATGTGTGTTAGTTTATTGTTTTAAACCACTTACTTTTGTTCACGATCAAACTAAACCGGCACAGTTTCATCAAGCTCGCCCAACCGATCGTAACATTTGGTGCCAGTTGTGTGGATTGATCATTTTAACCCCACACTTCTTATTATAAAAATAATTAGTTAAATTATGCTGAATTCAAAGAGCAATAATGAACGCTTTAATCAACTTTGTCAGGCCGTGGTAAATGTTTTTATGTATGCCCGGGAACCCCATGTAGAAATAGATTTAGTGAAGATCCCGACTTTTGTAGGAAGTAACCAAGATCCGATAGAATGGTTGGATTTAATTAATCGGGCCTTTGAGGCAAACAATATTTTAGGGATAAGAAGGTTAGCAGTAGCAGGTGCGCATTTGTCTGGTTTGGCTGCGTTATGGTGAGAAGAACAAAAAAGGGTTATCCAGTATTGGGACAATAATCATACACAAGACCGAAGTTTTGTGCATCAGTTTCGTCGAACCTTTTGTACACAAGCCCTGATCAACCAATGGAATATGGAATTATTAACCAGATGTCAAAGTGTCGAAGAAACTGTGGAGCAATACACATTAAATATGTCCGTGTTATTTTGCCGATTAGAGAAGTCGGGCAACCAATATTCTGAAAGAACGAAGGTCCAAATGTTCGTGAAGGGACTTCGTCCTGACATAGCAATAACAATGGAACTTTTTATTCCAGAAACATTACAGGAAGCCATTGATAGGGCCCGGATTTGCGAAGTGGCCTTCGAACGTGAATTAGAAATATACAAACCAGCTCCAATTTGGAATGCTGTAAATGCAGTAGTTCTTTCTCAACAAACGCCCCAAATAATTTATCCTATGAATCTCCCGATAACAACCTCAACACAACGATGCCACCAGGTAATACATACTTCAAGCCCAGCCCTGTCTACAACGAATCTTCCAGTAGAAGAGGCTATGATCATCAAAAACGAAAATGATAATAACAGTTGTCCTACTTCTGCTAAAAGCCGCCAAGAAAGAGCAAGTTATTCTGAAAATAAAATCAGTACTACCACCACCCAGAGTGAGGCTAATGATAATAAAGAAAAAGAAAGTGCAGTAAAGGAAATAAAACCCGTCGATTCTTTATTGGAGGTCGATCTAAAGAATAAAGCACAAAAGAAGGCCTCAATAAGTAAACTAAAGAATCAAGGGGATGAAACGCCTAATAATCAGGAAATAACGGACGACCAAAGAGACCCGTTAGGAGATGTCCGAAACTTATTCGAACTTGGATCTAGCTACCAAAATGGGATCAGAATTATAAAGGAAGAATATAAGATGGCAAATATTAATGAAATACAAGTACCTACTTTCTCCGGCATATTTCATTGTTATCAAAATAAAATCGGCAGTGAAAAGAAAGGACAAAAGGCATCCATCGACTATCAAAAATTAGAAAGGATTAGTAATAACGATGAAGCATGTGACCTATGTTATGGTTATCGAAATAGAATAAAAATTGAAAAGAGTGAATGTGAAACACTCATTAAATATCAAAAACTTACGGATAAAAATTGTACTGGTTGGACCGAAAGGGAAGTTGAGCCAAGAGTGATGGGTGTTGCTAGTAAAATGGCTGTAGGAGAACGACATGATTGTGATGGAAATGATGTAGTGGTATTTGATCGAGGAAAAGTGGCTGAATCACGTGGTAAAAAGAATGAAAGTCGGACATTCATTAATGGTCAAAAATTAGCAGAAATGGGCTATGCAATAGGAATAAATAATCTTGCCTGCTATAACCAAGGTGTAATTGGAGTCGAAATGGATGGACATAAGGCATTCGATTATCACCGGAAGTCCGCTGTTGATGTACAGAAACCTGAAGGTAGCTTACGAAAACAATATTGTCCTAGAACCAATTATCAAGATGAAATAGACCCGGCTAAAAACGAGGAAAAGGTATCTAAATGGAGTCCGAAATCTGCTGAAGATAGAAAATTTACCAGATGCTATGAGTCTCTCGAAGCCGCGTATATGGCGTGGAAAACGAAGATAGAATCATATAAGACTAAAATAAATGTAACCGAATGTGAGCATCAAAAGGTTAAAATAATATCGTGTGACATGTCAAGTAACCATACGGAAGTTAGTAAGAAATATGGTGTGAACAGTAACGATCTTCAAGAAATGTGTAGTATTTGGATGGATAAAGTTGCGCATGCCAGAGGCTCTTCTGATCCAAAGACATATGCCATTAAAAAGGTTAATAATATAAAAATAATGGACTATAAAAACACCAATGATAACTTACCTCTAAGCATTATAAAGTCAGCAGATACAGAATATAATCAGATACTAATTGGTAATCGACATGTCAAAGCCATGTTATGGGTTTTCCTTCGAATAATAATTGGATTGCCCGTGATGAATTGCCTTGTACAGGGCATTAAAAAGAACAGACTTGGTGATTCAGTGGTGCGCCCGTTCAAGAAAAATAACTTGGGTGATCGTGGAAAAAAGAAGAGAAAGAAAAAAAAAAATGAAAAAAAAAAATGAAAAAAAAATGAAAAAAAGAAAAAAATTTTACCGCAAGTATCCCTAGGGTGTCTCGTAGTTGTCACGTGGATACGTAAGGCCCCAGGATTTCCAAATTCTCTTGTACTGTTCTCGGTGATTCGACGGAGCTCATCTT
The DNA here is from genome assembly GCA_003550325.1 of Gigaspora rosea. Lineage (NCBI taxonomy): Eukaryota > Fungi > Glomeromycota > Glomeromycetes > Diversisporales > Gigasporaceae > Gigaspora > Gigaspora rosea. The sequence continues at coordinate 82,870 of QKWP01000765.1, forward strand.
CTCAACGGAGGGATGATGTTATGCTCAATTTTATTATTTTATTAGTTAGTATTATTTTTTATAGTGTATTTCTTATTTTGGTATAGTTGTGGCGTGGTTGGGTGATTAGATCTCCAAACGGAGATCAAGTCTCCAATCAGGAGATCGAATCTCCAAACAGGAGATCGAGTCTCCAAACGACCGATTAAATCTCCCAATCGAAGAACTAAAGCCACATACGAATTAAAAGTATATAAAGGTTTAGTTTCTGATTAGGAGGAGAAGGAGACAGTAGTCGAGTAGAGTAGTTAATGATTGTATATAGTTTTAGTAATATTGTGATATTCTGATGTATTGATTATTTTAATAAAGATAAACCTCATAACCCAAACTATGTGTGTTAGTTTATTGTTTTAAACCACTTACTTTTGTTCACGATCAAACTAAACTGGCACAGTTTCATCAAGTTCTCCCAACTGATCGTAACACCGGATCAAAGTAATTCGGTAACCCGGATCAATGGGTCAAATAGGCAAAAACCAAAATTTGATAAAATTTTCGCTCCAAGTTAACTAAAGTGGAATAAATAATACCAAAATTGTGCAGAATTGGTATAATAAAAGGGCTAGGCTTAGTTAATTGCAGGATTGATAAAGGTGTTACTTATTTTGAAAAAATATATTATTTATTTTATCTGAAATTGGACATTGGATAATTAATTCTGAAATCTCTAATGTCTAATTTTTTTTAAGAATGATTATACCAGGAACGGAGTGACTGAAGATTTCACGTAATGTATAGTTATATTGCAAAATCTTGCATATTATTGGATAAATCCATGTGGCGAAGCATATATAGAAACTTTGCATGTTATATCTTCACATCCGATGTAACATTTGCTCCTGTATTTTGTGTCGCATAAAATTTTTAGTCTGACTTTTTAATGCGTAATCATGGTTGTCACTTAATTGTTAATCTTGATTGCATTATACCATCAGATATAGAATAAGATGAAGATCGATCCACCTTAGCCATTCCTATAACAAGATTCATAAAATTGATTACCAAATTCGCCTCCCAAATTGTTTTATAATCTTGGCATAAACAATGAATTATTTGAATATAGGAATTGATTGCATTTATATTTCTGAGTCATGCTATATTAACGTAATTTGTCGGTCCTGTCTATAATAATAATAATAATAATAATAATAAATGCGTATCGTTGTATGCGTATATATTGTACGTCAGAATAGAATCTTGGTCGATTTAGAAATATAAGTTGATTTTAAATATACTTATGTTGAACCGAATTTTTTAGATTTACTCAAATCGGTAAAGAATTTCGAATTAACTTAAAGGTGATTCCGAATCAATTTAGCGCATATTCATTTAAAAACATTAAATTAATTTAATCAGCAACTATGATATTTAAGTATATAAGCTCTGCGTCATTTCTTTATAATCTTGATTGACCTATTATTATTTGAAAATTATTAAAACAATTTAAAATATTTTATTAATCAAAAAACAAGAGTTTTTATAGAACTACTTAACGAACTTAATTTATTCACTGCAAAGAAAATATTTTATAAAAATTATTTAACAATGTAATAATTTATTGATGTTAAAACATTGATAAGGCTTTGTTTACTGAATAATTATTACTAAAATAACAAAGAATGATTGAATTTCCTTTTTCTTATATGGCTAATTGAGTTAATAATAAACTGTATATTTCTTTATCATACATTCAAGTTTAACCACTATCATGGTCTTCCGTTCCTGGTTTCGCGCGATGGCGTCGCGCAGCTATCTAGTGCCAAATTCAATAACTTATCCATCAGCAATTATTATTTAAGCAGCTCGCAGCCTCGAATTATATAAACTTAACGCTAACCTTTTTTTGACCTGGGTCAATCCGATAATGACCCGTGACCCGCATGACACGTCAAATTTGTTGAACCGCCATCCCAGGTAACATCTCTATATTGACTGTTTTTAACTATCTACAAAGACCAGTTCGGATCGGTCCAAGATCGGTACCCAAAACCGGTTAAAAAAACTGTATTCGGTCTCTTCAGAACCGAACCGTCCTTTAATTTTATTAGTGCTTATAAAAATGATTACTTGATTTGTTAATTGTATCCTTGCTTATAATTTTGAATAATGATATATCTGATATTATTTAGGGTAATTTAATATATACCGTATTTTCGCGGAGGGGCGTTATTTCGAATTTCGGTCCAGATTAAGCTTAATTCGAGCCAAATTCGAAATTACACCCCTGCTGCGAAAATACGGTAGTATTAATTAACTTATAGGTAATTCTTGTCCCTTAGTAAAACACCATAGGTGCATTTTAGTAAATTCCTCAAAAATAAGCAAAAATTATTCAGCACAGCTATTTTCATAATTCCTGGAACACCTAATAAAATTTGACCGAATGATGTTTTGGCCGATTCGATTGTTTATGATTTCGGGGAATAAGAATCAGATACGTAATTTAATAAGATAAGGTGACTAATATATATTACAATACTGCAATAAGACTAAATATCGTAAGTCGTAAAATTTCAATTCCTATTCTTTGGCGCCAAACGAAGTCTTTATTCATTTCTAATTATTTTCGACAAAAAATTTGGGTTTAAAAAATTGAATTAAATTTCAATTCCTATTCTTTGGCAAGATCCATTTTTATTTATTTCTATTTATTTTTCGTTTCTTGTCGAAGACGACAAATTCGTTTTTAAAAAATTGAATTAAATTTCAATTCCTATATCCATTTTCGTTCAAACGAAGCCTTTATTCACTTTTAACTATTTTCGTTTCATGTCGAAGATGAAAATTCGTTTTTAAAAATTGAATTAAATTTCAATTCCTATTCTTTGGCAAGTTTCATTTTCATTCAAACGGAGTCTTTATTCATTTCTAATTATTTTTCGTTTCATGTCGAAGACGAAAATTTAGCTTTTAAAAAATTGTATAAAATGCAATTCCTCAAGATCCATATTCGTTCAAACGAAGGCATTTATTTATTCTTAATTATTTTTCGTTTCTTGTCGAAGACGAAAAATTCGGTTTTAAAAAATTAAACAAATTTCGATTCCAATTCTTTGGCAAGATCCATTTTCATTCAAACGAAGGCATTTATTTATTTCTAATTATTTTTCGTTCTTGTCGAAGATGAAAATTTATTTTTAAAGAATTTGGAATATCTCAATTCATGATTATATTTAACTTTTTTAATAGCGGCACCTGTTCGAGTAATATATTATAAAAGTCTAATTTATATTCGATTCCTTTTTTACATTTCTTGTTAAGGTTTATTGGTTGACATGAATAGTTTTTTCCATAAATTTTCATACAAACTAAGCACACCAATTAGCATTCAAACGAAAATTTAAAATTGTTAACACTATTGTATGACGATCATAAAATGATCATTATGATGGTTTTATTACAGCTGTTTTCATAATTTCTGGACCATCTAAAAATTTTTTCGTCTCTGAAACCTCTTCGATCCCGTTCTAAGAATCACCTACCTTTTCGGAAACTACTTCGCTGCCTCCGTATCGAAGTTACAAGCACAGCGAAATAGTTTCCGAAAAGGTAGGTGATTCTTAGAACGGGATCAAAGAGGTTTCGGAAAACGAAAAAGTTTTTAGGTGGTCCAGAAATTATGAAATCAGCTGTAATTATTTTATTATGCCGAATCAATAACTTATCGAATTCGGCCAAAACATCATTCGGTCAATTTTTATCAGGTGTTCCAGGAATTATGAAAATAGCAGTAATTTTAACCAAACAATAAATGTTTAAGGCTCATTTTGAATGATAAAAATGTGAAAATAAAGCATTCCGTCAGAGAAATTGATATTATCATAATGTAAGATTTACAAATATATATAACAGATAAGGTCATTAAATTCAGATTTATTTACACTAGTATTATTTCTTTAGAAAACGCTAATATTTCTGTCGTTGAACTTTTAATTGCTTCTGATGAATTTAGTCTCAAGGATGAGCATGCCCAACAGTTCTAATAGAGAATAATACTTCTTGGTTACTCCTTAACTTTTCTCGTGTTTACCAAGCTTGTAAGTATCATATTTCTATATTCAGCCAGAGATACGTATATCGATATATAGTCTTATAATTGGAGATGGACAAATCACGGTTTCTTCAAAAATCCCGCGCATCACGCACAGATCACGCGCAGGATAGGATCACAAATCTGCAGGTTTCTTAATTTTTAAATATTGTCACAATTCGAAATTTGTGGCATTAGATATTCGAATTCCCATTAGTTTTACCCAAATTTGCATATAGCAATAGACCATCTTTTTCTTTATTTAGTATCATTTCCATTTTGTATAATGCATTAAATATTAGCTAATTTCAAAAGGGAAACCTGTTCTATACGAGGTCTCCCATATGATCTTCCCTTTGTCTAAATAATATAATGCTAACGTGTTATCATGCGAACGTGTTCGCATATAACGTGTGTATTAGAATAACAATTACCAAATTCAAAAGTACGTAAACGGTGTTTGGCTTAAAAAAATAATCTTTTGTTAACACATCAACGTGCTGGATAACACGTTATCGTGTTATATAACACATCAACGTTTAGTATATTAAATTTAAATATATGTAAGCACAAGCTTTCAATGTAATAAAGTCATATAAAGTCATAACGATATACAGACAAATCAATTCTTTAGGAATTGGCCTAAATATGCAAATGCAGGCCAAGTATTATATTAGCTAGAGCAATCCTCTGGGAGTACTAGTTATTTGACCAGATATGTTGTGCTTTGACTAATTTATTTATTTATTGAATTTTTTTATAAATATGTCACTGGACACTGGACATGCACTGGACATTACACTGGATAATTTGGAAACGTCCAGTGTCCAGTGAAAAAGCACTGGATATACAGCTTGCCCAACCCTGGCTAAAAAAATTGCAATTGATGCAAAATCTTTCAAAAGAATTGCAATCTTTCGAAAAAATTTGGTATGCATTTTTTTGAAAAATATTGCAAAATAGGCCAAATAAAACAATACAAACCTCTAACTAATTATCTTATTTCTGGGGTCGTATGAGGTAATATTTCACATATTATCGCGTAAATCTGCAGCTTTTTACAATATTTCATAATATTTTACATATTTTCAAAATTTTTTAAAATTTTCACATTTAATATCAAATTTTATATTATTATTTAGTAATTTGAACTGAGATAATTTTTCTTAATTGGTTAATTGAACTAAAATATTTGGTATTAACTGATTCAACCAAATAAGATTACTTCACGCACTCTTCACGCTTACTTTCAGGAATTCACCTTTACTCAAATTTTGTCTTATCTACTATGTTCATTTATTTTCTTTTTGGAGCTTTTTGGGACCTTTGCTCTTTTATGGTGTCATTTCATTTTATTAACCAATTTTTAACTAGTTGTACAAATTAACTGATTAAGCATTTACTTAACTAGCTACCCGAAATTTATTCAGTTCGGATTGGTTAACTGATTATAGCCCAACTTGTTCAAATCACTAATATTATATATTGCATTTTTAAATATTTTTAATCAATATTACTTATTTTATTATATATAGTATTATATTTTAATTATCATATATTCTTTATAGTATTATTTATATATTACATATTATTTTAACTACTTTCGCATTTCATTGTATCTAATTCTATTTCTAATTGTAAAAAGAAAAATAAAAAAACTAGTTTTACACACTTATTTTTATACACTCTGCAGTTAAAGCTATTATTTTTGCTTCTTTGTTTTAACTATTGTCTTTGCTTCAGTTATTTTTATATTTTGACTAACATCTTCGTTTTGCTCTTTTTTCTAAATACTTTCTAAAAATGGTAGAAAAGTGAAAAAATAAAAAAAACATTTTCTTAGAATTAAGTGTTGGTGTTTTTGCAAATTGCTGAAGAAATCTAATATGTTCTTGCAAAGTACCAAAAAAGTTAGAGTTTGTGTTCTTGTAAAGTGCCAGAAAAGTCAGGTTGTTCTTGCAAAGTATCTAAGAAGTTAGAAAAAAATAAATAAAAAATAAGTAAAAAAAAAAAAATAAATAAATGAAAAACAAAATATGTAAGCAAACTTAATAAAAAAAATAAATAAAGCCCCAAATCTCTATTTTTGAATAAGAGTTCATGTTCTTGCAAATTTAGAAATTGCTAAAATCAAGTTGTGTTTTTGTAAAGTATCAGATTAATGTTTTTGCAAGGTGCCAAAAAAGTTTGTATTTGTTTGCAAAGTGCTAAAAAAGTCTGAGTTGGTTTTCTTGCAAAATAGAAGTTGTGTTCTCACAAAGTACTAGAATAAAATAAATTAATAAAAAAAATTTTAAAATAAAACAAATAAACAAAAACAAAAAATAAACCAAAAAAACAAAACCAAAAAATAGACCAAAAAACAAAAACAAAAAATTAAACAAAAAAACAAAAACAAAAAATATGAAACAAAAAATAAATGAAATAAAATCTTGCAAAATCTTGCAAAAACTTGCATCTAACTAAATCATTTTTCTAAAGAAGCATTCTTGAAAATTTAGAAATTGGTAAGTAATTCAGTTATGTGTTTTTGCAAAGTATTAGAAGTCTAAGTTGGTATACAAAGTCAAATTGGTGTTTTTGCAAAGTGCTGAAAAGTTGTTAGTTTTCTTGCAAAAGGCTGGTGTTCTTGTAAAATACAAAAAAAAATTAAAAATAAATAAATAAAAATTATTGCATGGGTCTTATGTAACAACCTGTGCTTTTTTCATTTACTTATTGGCACAGGATTGTTACATCAGACACCGTGCAATAAAATAGTTATTATATGATGTTGAATAACCCATTACATACACAGGTCCATATTTAAATCCTATGCCTTCGGCACGGAATATAAACCTGTGTGTACTGGGTTATTTACTACAACCTATAATAACTATAAAAAACAAAACAAAAGCAAAAAAAAGTGAAAACAAAAAAAACAATCTGAAAACAAAAAAACAAAATAAAATAAAAAAACAATATAAAACTAAATAGAAAATCTAATTTATAAACAAAAGAGCTAATTTATAAACAAATGATCTAATCTGATTTTGTAATACAGATTTGTAAATTAATTTCGATATATTATACAAAATTTGAATTTTTTTGAAAATATAGTCCAATGTATTCTTGGTATGACCCAGGTACATATCCTACTGATCCAGCCAGTCCTCTAAAATATTTTAATCAAAATATTTCAAAAATATTTTCAAAATATTTCGAAACCTGAAATATTTTGAAATATTATGCAATATGTGAAATCTTTCAAAAATTTTGCAGGTTCACAAAATCTTTCAAAAGATAGGACTACTATAAATTCAATGATGAATTAACAAATTTATTGCAAAAGTGGCAGAAAAGTTAAGTGCTACTTGTATAAAAATTATCAAAAAATACCTGTTAACAGATATATTTAGTAGTAGTAATCATTAGTAGTATAAAAAATATTTGGCTATTTATAAAAAAAAATTTAAAAAATCAAATTTCAATAAAATATTATAAAAAAAATAGTATTATTAGCAATTAAACTTGTTTTATACATTGAAAAATAAATCTTAAATTATGTAATCACTACTAAATTTAGTATGCTGATTTTTATTTTATATGTATTATATGAAGTAATGAAGTTTTTAAATTCTTTGCACTATATATATATAAAATTTAGTAGTACTACTATAGTACTCTATCTATTATTAAAAATACCCAAATTATGCTAAATTTTATACTAAAAATGTAAATTATACTAAATTTTGCTACTAGCATAATAATGCAAATAAACTCAAATTATGCTAAATTATACTAATAGTATAATTCTGACCACTCTATTTATAACCAATTGTTATATAATCTATAATCTTGAATATTTAAAAAAAAGTAATATGATCTTGTCATTTTCTAATACTACTACTATAAATATAGTATATATTTTTTAAAATATTGGGTATCTATTTGATTTTATCTAATATACTATTCAAAAGTACTTAAAAATAGCTGTTTGAACTAATATAATATTTGACTTAGAATTCATCTAATTCAAATTAATAGTTAATTTAAGATAAAGTTTATTACAACTAGCCCAATATCATATAGGATAGAGTTAGGCTAGTTGCAAAATTATATTGTTAGTAAATTGCTATTTGTATAATGTTGAATAAATAGCCTGTAAAGAACATCAATATAGGCAGTTTGCAATATTATAACTTCAAGTTTGAAAAATACATAAGGTAATGGGTCCTATTGTTAGAAATGACCCTATTGTTAGAAATCTTTTATTTTTTGTCACAACACACTATAAAACACAAATTTTTTCAAACAATTCATATAAAATACAAATATATAAGTTAGAATATATCATATTGCATAAAATTAACCATCTGTATATCCATAGAATCATATTTACTACTCTAGAAACTTTTGAAGCAATTACAAAAGACAAATAGACTAATTTACAAATTTGATAATAAGTTTTGATATACTGACCCGTTTTGGATGATTTTGCTACCAAAATGTTCGTCTCAATGGGACGATCACAAAATCGTTAAAATCCGATCACAGGATCCCAAGATCGTCAGATTTTGTACTATTTTATTAGTAAATACATAGTAATTTAAAATTACTAATAAAATAGTACAAAACCGTTACGATCTTGAGATCCTGTGATCAGATTTTAACGATTTGGGCTTGTTAGAATCGTCTCATTGAGACGAACATTTTGGTAGCAAAATCATCCAAAACGGATCAGTGGATCAAAACCTATCATCAAATTTGTAAATTAGCTTATATGAAATACAAGATAAAGTAAATATTAAACAACAAAAACTTAAGAAATAAGAGCAAAAAAAAAATAGAGAGCAGCAAAAAAAAAACAAAAAAAGAAAAAACAATCCATAAAAAATAATAATATAAAAAAAAATTTTAAATTTCTAAATTTTTTTAGAATAATTATATTAGATTTCTAACAATAGGAGCCAGTGGTCAAATTTTAACCAAATTTTACAAAGTTTTAAGCTTATTATAAAAAAATTTTTTTATATATGAATATAATACAATTTATATATTATTAAATAATAGATAGATTATAAATTTTATATATAAAATTTTATAAAAATATATTAACATTTAAAAAAATTTTAGATGTAACAAAAAAAACTTTTTAAGAATAGGTGCCATTACTTTACATACAAGAATACCAGATATTTAACTAATCAATTAATTGATTAATCAATTAATTGACCAATTAGTTAACTAATTAATTAATTAATTGATCAATCAATTAATTAGTTGGATATAATCAACTATAATTAATTATTTATAGTCAACTAATCATTTACAATTTTTTGTCTAATTTATAATACTAGTTTCAAATAATATTGAAATTAGAAAGGTCCTTTTATAACTTTACTTAAAAGTCCAAAAATAGATTATATAACAAAAATATAAGCTTATTTAAAAAATAATACTATATTCCATATACAGTTAGGCCTTAATAATTACTAGTTTGGTAACCAAAATTTAATGTGATTTATATAATAGTGTTTATACAGAAGTAAATTTTTTTATACCTTATAATAATTAGTAAAATAGAAATAAACTTTTTTTATAATTTGTGACTATATTAAGAGTAACTATAATATAGGTCTAATTGTATTAAAAAATTTTTGAAAACATTAATATTCTAATTTAGTTCACTTGAGAATATAATTTTAAATCTGAATTTTAAATACTATTTATTAGTACTTTTTATAAAAAGTATGATTTTTATATTATATCTAATTCTGAAATTTACTTGGTTTGTACTATAATAAAATTATATGACCAAAAATTCTTGTGAAATAACTGCAAGATTGTTATTTGAATATGTTTATGTATATTATTTAAAAATAAATTTAATTTTTGAACCCAATATAGTTAATCTTTCATAAATAAAACTAGAAAAAGTGCACTTTGAAATAAAAGTAATCTATATATAAAGTTATATAATTATATTAGATAGATCCAAATAATGTGTACTTAGGCCATGCAAATTAAATTAGTTGTTTCTCGTTACATGGGACAAGCAAATAGGACCCGGCCAGCCGGCAAAAAATGTTATATTTAAAAATTTTTTTAATATAAAAATTTTTATAAATTATTTTTTTCAAAAAAATTTTATATAAAAAAAATTTTTAACTTTTCCAAAAAAGTGACCCGGCCGGGTTACGAGAAACAATTTTATTTGTTTGCATGGCCTTATAGAAAGAATGTGTATATGAAGTACACTTATAGAGGATTCACTTATTTATCCCTTAGATTGTAACACAGGCAAATTTGCCTGCGTATTTTAAAATTTTTAATAAAATTTTAAATATTGATTTTAGTCATATCTTTTCTAAGTAAAAAATATTCTTTGAGTTTTGTTTTAGTAACTTTGTTATAAAATTTTTTTAAAATCATTAGAAAACTTTAATATAATAAATGTTTAAAGTTCTTGTATTGGCATTTTTACTATTAAAATTTTCTTTAGATTTTTTCAAATTTTATATGTTCCCGTCTATAAAAAAAATCTTTACTTCTAATACAAGTCTTAATTTTTACAAGTAAATCATTAAAGTTGCAATAATGAAAGTTGTCATCCTTTATATAAACTACAATATTGTCTTAAGAACTATAGTTCTAAAACTAAAACTAAATAAGATCGCAGAAAAATTGTAATAAAATTTTTTAAAAAAATTTTTTCTTAAAATTATCTATTTTCAGCTTATATGTAACTATAATTTATTTTCTTATAATATAAAAACTAATTTTGCAAAAAAGTAATCCTTATTTTCAAATATAATTGTACAAAGTTTTATTTAATTATTTTAGCATTTTAAAAAAGTAAATCAGAGCTAAAAAAGTGCAAAAACGCAGGCAAATTTGCCTGTGTTCTATTACAATCTAAGGGATAGTATTTTGAAAAATAATTAGAATATATTACTTTTTTAAAATAACTAAGGACATAAGTTATATAACTATTGGTCATAAGTTATAAGATTATAAATTTTTACTATTTAAAAAATTTGTTAGCTAATCAGAATTTTTTGTTTTTTAAATATTAAAGATGAGATCTTATCTTTATTAATTTTAATAGAAACTTTTTACAATACTAAAAGAAATTTTATTTTTTTAAATCTAATACTAAAAATAAAAACTCAAACATATATTTAAATAAACCTAAATACTTATCTGCAGCCTAAATCTAAAGCAATTAGAATTTAAGATTAGGTATAAATACAAAAATTAAAACAATCAAAATTATTTATAAATTAATATTTTATTATAAAGAAATATGTTTTTCATGCACTTATATAGCCATGTATTCCTATACATGAATATAAATAAGATCAAGATTATCAAGATAATTAATTTTTTTTTGGTGTGATTTTTTTTTTTTGCTTACTAATTTTGTTTTTAGCTACTGTTATTTGCATTATCATTTGTGTTATCACAAGTATTGTTGCTAGTATTATTGTTTGTATCACTGTTAGATTTTTTTAGGTTTTTTTGGTGAGTGGTCTTGTGTGCCTCTTGTAAAATAGTCATTATACATTTTTCTGACATTGTAGATGGCATTTTTGTATGTTTCACCAGTGGGTTGTTTGTATATTTCTCTATTAGATGGCCTTATATGCTTCTTTGTTGGTTGGTCTTGTATGTTTTTTATTGGATAGTTCTATATGATTCTCTAGTAGATAGTTTTATATGTTTTTTCAAAGTTGTCTTGCAGGTTCTTTTAGTTTTTTTTTTGTTTTTTTATAGTATGTTAACCAGTTTTTTTAGCATCGTATATCTTGTTTTTAGTATTGTTAGAGTTTATAATTTCACTATAATTTTTGGTATATTGTTGGTAATTGTAGACTTGTCATGACTTTTTTCATTATTGGTTGGTGCTTGTAGTTTTACTATAGTTTTTGGTTAGGTGGCCTCTTATTTTTTTTTATTGGGTAGTTTTGTATATATTTCATTGGGTAGTTTTGTATAATTTTCTAGTAGGTGGTCTTATGTTTTTCTGAAGGTGTCTTGTAGTTTCTTTTATTTTCTTTTGTGTATCTTGTTTTTAGCATTTGAAGTTTATAATTTTACTATAAATTTCGGTATATCATTAATTCACTATAGCTTTTTTGTTGTTGGTGCTTGTAATTTCACATTGGCTTTGGGTTGCATATAGGTACTCAAGAAGTAACCAAATAATATTAGGCTTGCAATATTTTAAATATTTACATTGGGAAATTTGATCATCAAAAATTAATCAATATATAGCGGTTAATCGATATATATCGATTAAAAAATAACGATATATATTGATTAACCTGCTAAAACTCATTAATAACAAAAAATTGATAAAATTCGATAACTGAATGAAATCGGTAAAATACAGATATCAATTATTAATGAATTAATTTAATCGCTACTTTTCGATAATACCGATATATATCGATAAGTATATATCATAAGGATGGTAACATATATTACGTAATATAATTTTACTATACCCCCTATCCCCTTTCCCCTACATAAAAGAAATTTGATTGGCTATTATAAACTTCTATATTTAACGTAAGATTTTAAAGACCCTCTCCCCCTAAAATATTACGTAACATCTGTCACCACTCTAATTGGAAACTATTAATTAGACACTTTAAATATATACACTTTAAATATATACACTTTAAATATATACACTTTAAATTAATTAGACACTTTAAAAATACGCTTTAAATTAAAACATAAAAATATTTGCTAGGTATTCATTACTTTTGTTAAATTTCAGGATTATATGCACAGTTCTATCTAAGCTCTCCAAGGGTATACAACTATAGTGTTTAAGCTGTTTTAATTTGGGACATCCTCATAATTCACCATCTTTCTCATACCAACGGACTAAAGCGAACTCAAGTGGCTCTTTATTTGCTTGACAAAACTTGAGTATTAGTAGTACCTTGATAGATAATATTTCGTTAATTATGTTACTCTCAAAGTTAGATATAAATGAAAATATTGTCTAGCTTTGAGAGTTATTACTCTTATAAATGTTATTAACCCACTTTTATTGCTTTTATTGTAGATATGGGGGTGAGTCAGTAGAAAAGGAACAAATCATTTTTAGTAAAATTTTTTTAATTTTTAAGCTAAAATATCTTGACAACTATTTAATCAAATTTGCTAAAAAATTTTTTATTTTAATCTTGAAATTATATAGAATTAAAATAAAAAAAAATTTATTAAATTTATTAAGATAGTTGTTAAAATATTTAAGCTTAAAGTCAAGAAAACTTTTACTTAGAAAAAATTTGGCCCTTTTCTACTGACTTACCCCCCATATGCATTAATAGAATAACTTATTAATATATTGATACTTACCAAGCCATACCACTTAATTTCTTCTTCTCTGTTACTGCTATTAATAATAACATTTGAAAACATTGGACTTCCATGAAAACTTGATATAGCCCGAATTATATCTGTACTTTTTAAAAAAGCAGAAGAAAACAACTCCATACGATTATCATCGTTAATAGATGTAGCTTATTCCTCCTCAAAAAATTCATCAAGACCAGTTAGTAAATTTTGAAAACCTTCAATTTGTAATGGGCCATATTATTTTTGTTATTCTTAAGGAAATCATCCAGCTCATCTAAACTTAATGACCACAAAAATTTTCAAACCCTTTCACTTTACAATATTTCTTTTGAGCACCCTTTTCAGTTAGTTTCTGGCGTTTAACCTATTAACAATGATATTAGCGATTAATAATGATTATTAGCAATATTTTCTATATTAATAACTTACATTCTTTAATATTTGTTTCATATAGTCTTTTTTATTGGACATGCGATAGGAAATTTTTACGTAATCCTTATGAAGAGTTTCGTAAGTCTCTGTAGTCATACTATTTATAGATCCATATTCTTCAACTGCAGGTACTATATGATAGCACCAAGCATGAAGTTTTGGAAGCTGAAGACCAGTTGCGTTGTATTTTGAAAATATTTCAACGAATTCTTTGGCCCAATCTGAAATGAAGTTCTGTAAACTTATTTGTTAGTAATCGATATTTTTAAAAAAGCCAAGGATTTATATTATACCTGAAGCTAGTTACAAGAATCGTTATTAAACGATTCTTCATGAGTAGCAATATACATTCTAAGGAATTTGTAATAAATTTGGCATAACCGTTTATTACTAATTCCTGGCTTCTTATAACTATCATATAGGTTATCGAGAGCAAAAATTATTATTTTCATTAAATTTCACAGTTTGTCGGCCGTGGTACGTGTTATATCCAATATGTTTTTTATTATTTTAAGGCTGCAATATCGTGGAATTGATATTAATCGCTGTTCAAAGGTTTGAAACGCTTGGCCCCCACATTGTTCATATAAGAGTTCTTTTGTATAATCAAGCATATACTTGAAGAGACCAAGATCCAAAGCATGCATTCGATCAGGTACGATAGCTTCATTTATATTAAAGTTTCTAAAATTTTTACATATTATTTATAACAATAAATATTTTTAGTACAAAAATATGATGATAATAAACTAAAATATCCACAGGTTAATCGATATATATCAGTACATACCAGGAGATAAGTATCCTGTTATGTTTATACGGTAGTCTACCATAGAGCTGCCAAATTCCTAGATTATATCGGTAATAACAGCAAAATATTAGAATATCTCGATATTTTACTTTTAGGGTTAAGAGTGCTAAGAGAAGATATCGGAATATCCAATGTTTTGCTGTTATGTTACCGATATCAATCTAGTTATTTGGCAGATCTATGGTAGTCTACTGCATACATAACAGAAAAATTGTCTCCCAGTATGTACACGGCAGTGTCTGAAATTCAATTTTTAATTTAGTTGCGGACCCGCAACTAAATAACAAATCTACTTGCAGATTATATGAGTTTAGTTGCGCATATGAACATTTAAATTTCTATATGCAAATTCGAACATACCTATATGCAAATTCAGAAATTTTATTTGCAGAACTGCATATGCATTTCAGATTTTAGTTGTGAAAACTTATAAATAGTATGCGGTCCACAACCCAATTTCAGACACTAGGATTAATTCAAACCTGTAACTATACCTTATTTCCCAAAATGCATTTTTTCAGGATGAATTGAATAATCCTTATCTTCTCCGCTATTAATCGCTTGTTTCATAGCATCTGGAGTTCTTAGAATTATTTCTGTCAAATTTGTATTATTCAAGTCATCTCTTGAAACCAAGCACTTTGCACATGGCCGTCTTGAGCAGGATGGTTAATAAACGTTTGTAAACTTATCGGCTTTAACCATGTCCGCAATAATTATAAATATACGTGGAATAAAAGTAATTATATTTTCACGCACGACAAAGTGAAGCTCAGGCCCTTCGACAATGGGCTCGAGAAGAGTCGACAAATACTTCTGAAAAACTTCTCTTTGAGCCATTCAGAATTTATCAGAGTTTTTTGTTTTAGAATCTATGGCTTTCAAGATCGGAAAGTATCCAATTAATGCTTTGGATTCTGGTTTATTTTTTTGGTGATTGGGAATGTTTCCAAGCAATAAAAATATGGGATGCCCAGAAGATTTTTCAATGTAGTCCAGGGTTGTCGCATCCAAATAAAGTATAAGCGATAGCAAATGCTGCCCAAGGAGTAAATCTGATTCTTCTCACTTCCACCAATTACTATGATATTGTTTCCCGAAGATTCTACACTCTACACTGTTCCTTACTTCTTTTTTATCTTCATATTGAAAGACCAGTGACTAATTAATACTATCAATTATTAATAAAGACTTTATAGTCTTTATTAATAATCGATAGTAAAATACATATTCAACGTTTTGAAACGTTTTAACAGGAACTTCCTTAAACATCATATAAGGAACGATAGTGTCATCAAGAAATTCTTTTCCTGCCTTTGTTGATGGT
>QKWP01000765.1:103194-127305 GCA_003550325.1 Gigaspora rosea
TTATTATTATTATTATTATTATTATTATTATTTTGTTTTTTTTTATTTTTTTTTAACTTATTATTTAGTTATTTTTTCGTTTTTCTATTTTTTTTAATTCGTTTTTCTTTATTTTAATAATTTTTATTCTTTTTTTAATTCGATTTAATTTTATTTTTTAAGTTAATTTATTTTAATTTAAATTATTATTTATTTTAAATTATTTTTTTTATTTAAATTATTATTTTTTTTTTAAATTCGTTTATATTTTATTTTTTTCTTTAATTTGTTTTAATTTTAAATTATTTATTTTATTTTAAATTAATTTATTTTATAACCCATAGAAGAATTTCAATTACAACGATTTAAAAGAAAGTACAAGAAGACCAAAAAGGTTTGTATATTTTTTATTTTTAATTCTCTTTAGTTACATTATATCAAATATGCACTAATACTAACCTTAACTATACTATCTAAAACTCAAACCCGTACTAATACTAACCTTAACACTAATCCTGCATTATAATCGAACCTCTATCTAATATCACACGACTATCTAACCCTATCACTTATTTAACACTAACCCCCGTTAAAAAACCCATGAACATCAATTACAGCGCCACGACATCTAGCGAAACGTTAAGGCGAAACGACAAACTGAAGATGCGAAGACGCGAAGACGCAAAAACATAAAGACACGAAAATACTATAGAATAAAAGAGAAATGAAATACTACAAATGAAAACGGCAGTACAAGGCCAAACCCCTTTAAGAAAAAAATAAACAAAGAACACACCAAAACGGCAAACAAAAAACCCGCCAAGAACAACAATCCACGGAACACTTAATGACAACACCTACGACGACACCTGTGATGACTACAACTCCAAAAACGGCAATTTAAAAGACGACTCTAAAGAATTATTCCAAGAGACTAACGAAGCTACAAAAATTAAGACAAAGGTTAGTATGAAAAAAGCAAAGCAAGATTAAGTCGATGAAGTAAAAAAAAATACCGAAAGCGACGAAAAAGAGATCAAACGACTACGACTCCAAAGTAAACGACGAAATGGACTCCAAAGGCGATTCCAACGATGTCGAGCTAAAAAAAAAAAACTGTAAATAAAAAATAAAATAAAAAAAAATAAAATAAAAATAAATAATAAAAAAAAAGATTAGATTATCCGGTACACAATCATCACATTAATGGATGATCATCCAGGGTAGGGTCGGATAGTGATTTAAGCCACATGAATTTGGTCGGCTGGCTAATGGCAATAGCCTACTTTTGGAATATTTCAGAAATCTTTCTTGTATTTTATACTTAATTAGAATTTACCAGAAATCATAATTAGACTATGTATATAAGAAAATTCTTACTATTCATGATTTATTATTTTTAAAGAAAATTCAAAGATCTTTATTGTGTATCTGAGTTTAGGTAGGAAATTTGGTTACCTTCGCACTCTTACTATAAGTAAAGATAAGGTTTGATTCGTTACACTACTCAAGGGGGTTACTAAAGACTCCTTACTATTCCTAAATAAGGAAACTTCTACTCTATCCTTAACTTCACTGTAAACGTGGCATAAGATAAGTATTTCTGCTAATAGAAAAATTTGATAATAATTAGTTTAATCAATTAAACAACAATGTGGGTTTAATATAAGAAAAAAAATTAGACAAAGCTGATTTAAGTTTAGTCATTATCTTCAAGATAATGGAAGGTGTTGTTAACAGTACAGCAGTAAATAAGTGTTGTGTGATTTTCCACAAGTGGATAGAGATAAGAAAAATTTAATGAATCAAACTAAAAATTAAATAAAAATTAGCATAGTATAATAAATATAAATATATGTTAAAAATATAAAAACTTAACTCTTTATAACAAGCACTGCCATTAATATCTTTTTAGACTAGTGCCGGTGTTTTTTTTAGATGTAGCAGAAATTTAATCGCTACGTACGAAATAAAAATACTGAAATACTTTATAAAAATTAAAAATTAATTGTATATTGTATATTAAATATTAATTTTTATATGCAATTTGATTCGCTTACTATCATGTGACCTTAGCCACATTAGCCAGCCGATCACATTATTTTGGCTGGCTTAGTCGGCTAAGCCGGCTTAGCCACGGCTGCCTTAGCCGGCTTAAAACACTAGGGTCGGAGGGTCGGGTACACATGACCCAGAAAATCTCACCTATATTCTGTATCTGTCAATGTATTATGTAATTGGACACAGTTTTAGAATTAGTAGTATAGTGGAATTCACCTAAAGCCATCACCTTTTAATTATAAAAATTTTAAAATTGTTATAACTCTTTAAAAACAAAAATTTAAAAAATTTTTTGATAATTTAATAGCTTATTGTTTAAATTATTAAACTATCAATAAATTTTTTAAATATCTTTTATTTTTAAACCATTATATTAATTTAAATTTATATATCTGATATGATTCAAAAATTTTGGCGTTTATATATAAAAAAACATAACAAAATTTGAATTTATTAACAAAAATTTAAATATATTAATTAATTTTAAAATTGTATTAAGGTTTTCTGCATTTTTATTGGATGATTAGGTTACACTGCAGCTAAAAAATTGGCGCCTATATATAAAATATGTTGGCTTTAGGTGAATTCCACTGTAGCTTTTCTAAAAAATTTTTTACTCTATATACCAAATACAGTATGATTTGTGTTTTTTCTTCTTTTAAAAAATCTCCATGTGCTACTGATTTTTAAACACAATCAACTAATTTTTTTATTTTTTTATTGTTCTTTTGTGCATTTTTACATTATTCTTTTATTATTTTTTAGTGCTTTTTACATTCTTTTGGTAGTTTTTATATCATTCTTTTAGTAGACTTATGTTTTTTTATGCTTTTTATATGTTTTTTTCAATACTTTTGATGTGTTTTTTTCAATGCTTGTTTCATTGTTCTTTAGTAACTTTTTTTTTTTTTATTATTGTTTTGTCATTCTTTAGTGCCTTTTTTGTTATTTTTTCAATGCTTTTCATATTGTTTTCTGGTACTTCTTTCATTGTTTTTTTGGTGTTTTTTTATCATTCTTTTGGTGCTTTTTCTATCATTTTTTTAGTGCTTTTTTGTCTTTTTCAGAGTTTCTTTTGATATCCTTTTAGTGCTTCTTTTATCATCTGTTTAGACTAATGTTAGCATTAAAGTTAGTATTAACTAGAGTTGCTTGTAAAACTGGTGAAACTTGGTAAAACTTGAAACTGGTGACTATCTAAAATCTGATTGGCTATTGAATGCAATAGCCAATCAGTTTTAGATAGTCACCAGTTTCACCAGCGTGATTTAGTTTCACCTGAGCTCTAGTATTAACATTCATATGAACATTAGTATTAACATTCGCATGAATAATTGTATAAACTTTTTGGTATTATTATAATAAAAAAAATCGCATATAATAAAGAGTTTTTTATAAAATAATAAAAACTTTAAGAAATGTTTTTTTCTTGCAAAAAATTTCAACTTCTTAGTATGAATATTAGTACAAACGTTAGAACGAACGTTAGTACGAACATTAGCATGAACGTTAGTATGAATGTTAGTACAAATGTTAGTATGAACATTAGCATGAACGTTAGTACGAATGTTAGTACTAACGTTCGTACTAACGGTGGTAAATTCGTTGTGTTAGACTATCCAATAAAAATACAATTACGTGGGGGGCAATGTAAATTTTCGTTATTGATCACGTTATCCGTATTGTGTGTTGTCATTGGTTGATTAGTGTAAATCGATGTTTCGATATTTTTGCAACATTAAATCGATATTATTTCTCGTCCCTGCTCCCTATATCCTCCTCACAAGGTACCTCCAAATAACGTATCCTCCGCCATACAACGTTTATTACCACGTGAATTTAACTTATCTGGGAACTTGCATGGCGAATTGCACCTATTATGTGAACCCTCTAAGTGCACAGTATAATTTGGTCTTTGCTTGTAAAAGCTCTAAATATTTTGTTTTCTAAATATGCATACCTTGGTGCACTTAGAGGTGCAACTTTAGCTATATATGAGTTTAAATTTTGACAACCGAAATAATTTTGGCAGCCGAAATTATTTTTGGCAGCCGTAATTATTTTCTGCATTTAGACGTCATAATGCCGTAATCATCACGAATTTAGGCACTCATGTATATGTTAGACATCTAAATATCAACAGATGAATGAAGAAACAATTTGGGATTATACTATTAGGTGAGGAATTGACCAAACTCCTTCCCTATCTCCTAACCTTGATAAATGGCCTGATGAATCTATTCAAAGTTTTCTGTCTTTTTATTTCAAAATGTCTTTGAAAAAGTTCGACCGTACCGGAAAATTTGATCTAACACTATCTGCTACGGACAGACATTATATTAAAGTTGGTAATTATAGTCTAAAATAAAAAAAAAGTTTTTGGGCTGGAACGGAGGGAAGCGAAGTGGAAGACCTATCTATAGTGTACTAGATTTAGGCGATGTCCGGCTTCCGCTTCTGTAATGATGATAGTACTGATTTTGTCGACCCCTTTAGAAATTAATTAATCAAAAGTCTAATCATTAACGTCAGCATATGATGATTAATAAAATTAACATATGTTCTAGTACTCAGTGCTAAAAATTTTTATTTCAAATGAAACGTCGCCGTTTTATTACTAGTACAATTTCATATGATATAAGATTATAAATTATCTGCCACTTTAGAATTGATAATCATAGTAGCTTTCATGCATAAGTTTATTATATTCACGTTATCTAGTTATTGACAAGCAAGCATAACAATAATTTATTAATTAATGTCACTGAAATCGGATGATGCTGAAATTTGGGGTCTCGAAACTATAAGCCTTGCTAAAATCCATATATACTCTTTAAATATCAAATCTACCCAAAACCTTACCCTAACCCTATAAGACAAACCGAAAAAGAACACCCAAAGAAAATTTAAAATTTCATATCAAAATATATCAAAATTTCAGCATCATCCCCGAAAATTAATAAACGGTCACTTATTCAGTTCGATTCAGCCAATTAATTGAAATATTTGAAATAATCTATATCTATTACACTTTATTTATTAATAGTTTCACTTCTTGTGTAGTAGTGTTAAATATCACTGGTGTATTCTAGTAAATTTGAAGAAAAGAAAAATTATCTTTAATATGTTATTTGAAATGGTACTTTAGGTAGTTTAATGAATCTTGTGTTATAAATTAGGTATATTTAGGGATGGTTAGGTTGGTTTAGGTTCGGTTTTTGGTTTGGATCCTTTAGGTTCCATTTCAAAAACCTAAGAACCTGGTTTTTAAAAAGTTCCAAAACCTGGTGGTTCTGAACCTGGTTCCTGAACCTGGTTCGACCTAAAAATCTAAAATCTATTATAAATCTAAGAAACCAAGAACCTAAGAACCTAAGAACCTACCATGAACCTAAAAACCTATCATGAACCTAAGAACCTAGGTTCCTAAATTGGAACCTGGTTTTTAAGAACCAGGTTCTAAAACTAGGTTCTTAGGTTCTGGACCTAGGAACTTTACCATCCCTAGGTATATTGCAATTCATTGCAGATGAAAATGCAAATATTGAATGATCAGAAAACCATAAAAATGAATGAGCATATTTAAATCAAAACGGAGAACACAGGTTCTCTTTGCTCGACACACCTAGTCCACTTCAAGATGATTATTATCACGCGTTCTATCATTTTCTCTGCTTACCAGTTGCGGAAAACATCGGTTAAAAATATTCTACAGTAACATCCAGAAATCTTGGTCGGTCAATTTACGCGTCTTTATTGCTACGCTAAACGTTATCGTAATAAACTGCCTCCACCTAAATAACTTACCTGGCGTAGATCTAAGTAAATATCGTGACAGAGCTATTTTTTTCCATAGAGTTGCTCTAATTGGCTAAACTTCATCTCGACCACTAATAAATTACGTTGAGGATGGCTTTGTCAGTTACGGTTCATAAATTACAAAAAATATGAAATTAAGAATTTTGCTAGAAACGTCACCGTTTTTTTGCTATTTTTTACAATTAGGGGGTTTCAGAATTAATGCTTCGACTTCCGATTTCAGATAAAATAAGTAAGGTTGACAAAAAAGGGCATTTTGGAACTTTAGGATTTTTTTGGACAACTGCTCCGAAAATTGTTGCTTTATATTAATCACGTCCAAAAAATCCAAAAAATTTTAGTTAATATTGTATTTATTCCTGAAACTCGGATGTATTTTAGAAATTTAGTGCATTCTAAAGTACTCAAAATTTTTAGGAAACAAGTGACGTATAGATCCTGTTTTAAAGTATATACTTATTTACATAACCGTTTTATCAGTGAATATATATCAAAAGAAGCTAACTTTATCATCATTTAATTTTTCATTCGGAATTTAAAAACAGAAAATAGGGCCTTTTAAACTCTCACTTATTTTGAAACCCCATTATATGATTACCCTTAATTATTTATAGTTCGTTTTATAAAAGCTGTTAGACTATGTATAAATTTATTCATTAAGTGATAAATTTACTTCATAAATTATTACATATTTAGTTAATGCACGCATACTAACATCCCATACTATGCAGTTGTTTTTATTTATATACTATATTGTTAAAATAAATTAGGACTTAATTTTACTCCTCAAAACTGTGTGGAAATTGAGTTCTTCGCTTTGCCAATTAAAAATTTATTAATAGATTTACAATTTGATATTAATATGCTTACTAAATTGTATGCTTAAATGACATATTTCAACAATAATTACGGATAGTATAAATAGATGTCATTGTACAACTAGAATGGCTAGGAAAATGATACAATTTCGTCAGAATTGCAACTTCTAACTGTATATATCGTTGAAAGGACGTACTTTCCATAATAGTAAAATAATTTATTTTTGAGATCATTAATAGTTCAAAAAAATTTACAAACATTCATAATTAACATTTTTAAAATGGTTTGTTTTTTTTAGATAAATAAAAATGTCAGATTTTTGCTCGGATTATTATTTCTTTTCTGATGTAGGTTTGAAATAATTTTTTGGTGGCACGCTTGTGCAAGGTCCCTCAGGGGTCTTAAGAAATATATCAAAATATTTTAATACATCTTATGCATAATAAAATTTCACATATACAAAGCATTATATATGTATACCAACCACATATGCAGCAGTAAGACCTCCATCAACCTTAAACTCAGTTCCTGTGACATAAGATGATTCATCGGATGCCAAGAATAAGGCAGCTTGAGCTTGTTCGATTGGTTCACCTATTTCAAAAAATGGTATATTTCGATGCCTGGACGAGAAGTAAAAAAAAAAAAAAAAAAATGGAAAAGTAAAATTACCGAATCTTCCCATTGGCAAATGAATAAGTCTTCTGTTTTTTTTTTCGTCGGTATTAAGAAAGTCCATGAGTAATGGAGTACGTATAGGTCCGGGACATAATGAATTTACACGAATACATTCTCGAGCATGAGTAACGGCCAATTCGCGACTTTTTATATATAGGAAAAACATTTTTTTTTAAATCTATATCATCACAAAAAGTTATGAAATCAAAATATAATCGTACCTCAATGCAATAACGGCACCCTTGGAAGCAGTATCTAAAATTTATACAAGTTTTGAAGCTTTTTTAAAGGATGTAATTGATTAACGAAATCATACTTACAAGCTAATTGAGGAGTTGCGGCACCCATTAATCCAACAAAACTAGCCGTATTAATAATGCTTCCACCTTTAGGATTATTGTTCTTTCGCATTGCTTCAATAGCATATTTGCAGCCATACCAAACACCCTTGAGATTGATATTCATAGTAAGATCCCTTTTAGAATGAAGAAGTTATTAGTTTAATAAAAAGAAAAAGAAAAGAAAACAAAGAAATTATGATTACCAGACTTTTTCATCAGTATTAAGACAATTATCATCATGAGGGTGCATTATACCGGCGTTATTAAACATGATATTAAGTTTACCTATAATAAATAATATAAAAATTATTTAAATAAATAATTCATTTTTTATTAAACCAATATAACAACATACCAAATTCTTTCAAAGTGAATTCGACCAATTTTTTTACTTCTTCTTCTTTAGAAACATCCACCTTATAAGCAACGGCACGTCTATTAAAAGCATTCAATGGGAATTTCTCTTTTATTCTTTCAACTACAGCTTCAGCTGATTTAAGATTAATATCAGCAGCAACTATATCAGCTCCTTCTCTCGCAAACAAAACGGCCGACTCAAAACCAATACCACTTAAGATGAAAAAAAAAAAAAAATATATATATATATATGAAAATTTCAAAAATTCTTTCATCAAACAATGATAAGCTAAATAATTAAAAGAATGTTATGAAATCTAACCTTCCTGCTCCAGTAATAATAGCGACTTTTCCGTCAAGACGACCTTTAATATCCTTAATCACAGAACTAATAGACATTTTTGAAAATTAAGCTCTAGTGCTAATGAATGATCAACCATAATGAGTTTTTTTTTTTATTTATTGTATCGTTATTTATATAGGATCAACAACTTGCGAGTTGATCTGACTTACGTATACTTGTTGACCAAACCTGGACAAATCCCAAACCCCTAAAATGATTGCAATTTATAAAAAATTAAATCAAACAAATAATTTACAAGTATATTATAGCTATAAGAATATACTTTTATTTAATTTAAGATTATTAATAAAATTTTTGAGCTATGAGTTTGACCAGACCCTTTGGGTTTGTCCACTTTAAATAACTTTAAAGTGGACAAATCCAAAGGGCCTGGTCAAACCTATAGCTCAAAAATTTTATTAATAATCTTTGTTAAGTATATTCTTATAGCTATAGATAATATTCTTGTAAATTTTTTATAAATTGCAATCATTTTTTAGGGGTCCAGGTTTGTCAACAAGTATACGTCTAATATGGAAGTTTTTTGAAAAATCGGTTTTCTATTTTTATTTATTTATTTATCTTGAATTTTTTGTACTATGGGGTTGGTAAGCCACATTGGCTGTGGGGAATACGTACCAGCATAGAGGGTTCGGAACCACCCAAGAAGGTTATTACCACCTAGGAGGGCTTCGAACCAACAAGGTAGAAAAAAAATATATAAACGATACCTTCGGGTGTTTATGGAAAAGTAAAATCGTAGTTAGATTTTTATAATATACCTATTGTAATTATGCTTAAAAATCCGATTTCATTATAAATTTGTCATCGTTTCTCCCTTTGTTAATAATACCCGACCCTAATAAAAATAATACGACAGGGTGAAACCTGAGTTGTGAAATAGTGAAACCTGCTATGATCATCACGTGAGGGTGAAATCCGCTTTTATATAATAATAAAAAACATAATAAAACGCGGATTTCACCCTAACTAGGGTTGGGGGCACAGTAAAAATTTTGGGCATGCCCCTAGGGGGCATGCCTCGGGCTGAGGCATGCCCTCTCTTATTGTGCCCTGGGCATGCCCTCATATATAAATCATATGACATGTAGCATAACAAGCTTTAATTCTGATTGGTCAATTACTAAATTATTATCACATATTGTTTTATATATATTATTTGATTTTAAATGAATAAATTCTAAAACCGCTTTTATTCTACCTATAGTAAAAATAATTTAGAAAATAGAGAAATAAATTAAAAGTTAGCAATGAAATACACTTTTTGTCTTATAGATTAAACATTTCATATAATTATAGATTATTTAACAAAGTTTTAAAAGCTACAATATATTAGATATAGAGTATATATAGGATTTATATAATTATATTCTATGTTCTATACCTTTTATACTCTATATACATATATTACTTTATTGATAGTTAACAAGTTTTTAATTCATTTATGTTATTCATTATTTATTTATTAAATATGTATTGATTGATAAATAAATTCAAGTTTTTTTTAAATCAGATACACAATGATAATAGTTATCAGAATAAATAAAATTTGGTTTGAATTTATTTCTATTAGCCAACCAGATTCTGTATCACCAAATGATTCACAAAAATTGGCCAATCAATGCATACCAATTCACATGATTTAGATTTATAATCACATGATAGGGGCATGCCTTTTGGCTCAAAGGCATGCCCCCAGGCATGCCCAGAGGGGCATGCCCCTAAGGCATGCCCTGAGACACCGTGCCCCCAACCCTAACCCTAACCCGATCTACAAAGCGGATTTTACTATTTCGCAACTCAGGTTTCACCCTGTTCTAAAATAATCAATATAAATTAATAATTATCCGTAACATTATCCACGCATATACTTATCTTCAAATCCTTAAATTTTGCTAACTATTGGTGGTTCTGTACTACCAATTAATAAACTATAACCATCTGGTAGTTACAATGTATGTGTCACCAAAGAAAATTAGAACATAAGCCTTTTGAATTTACTTTATTGGACTCAGAGATGTGTAGAGATAATACGCTGTAAAGGTCTGCGCATGACTATGATAACTTACAGTCGCTTCTATAATTACTGCATTTATTAACGGTGTCACGACTTTTTAGGAGCTGTGTCACCAAATTTAGCTTTAAAGCCGTGAACATTAGGATATTAAAAAGGAGGTAATTTTTATATTGGGAGAGCAAAGTTTATTGTATTTATTGTATAAATGGTTATTATAATGTTATAGAAAATTCTATATAAGTTATATATCTGTTATTCTTTCCATTACAAAGTTAGACTGGCAAGATATATCTAGAATAACCCGATTAGGTAAGAAAATACGGCTATTTACAATCAATAGTATAGAAATGTAATAGTTTGATAACAATAATAATGATCTACTAATTATGAAGAAATGGGCTAATTATAGTAAAATTAAAAGGGTTGATTTTTCAAAGTACTGTAAAAGTTTTTTTTAATAAAAATTATATATAGTGTTCAATACCATAGGTGCATTTTATAATTTTTGAAAAAAATTATATAGCTTTTATATATATTTTAAAATTTAAATTATCATAATTATATATAGTTATATAAAATTAATTTAAAATAAAAAAAATTTTATTTAATTTTGATTTAGTAGTTAGTTATTGAGAGATTTTAATTTAAAAATTTAAAAAAAAAGGGCTAAAAACTTTTTACCCCTTTTCTATTGACGAGTCCCCTTATGAAAAATTTTACGCAGCGTGACAACGGATACAAAAATAAAAATCTACATTGTATAGCGCCGTCATTTCCTCGACATCACATAGGATACGTAAGTACGTACGCAGATATATAATTATATATATATATGATAAATTATCACCTTGTGCTATAAATGTTCTCAAACAATTGTTTATTGTTCTTACTTATAATGTTATAAATATAAAGTGTAACCTCAAATAAGTAGTTATAATAGCAAATTGAAATCTCAATTATAGAAATTTAGATAAGAATTTTATCAGTTTCTGGTTTGGTATGAAATTTATGCAGCTAATTATTATATACTTATGATGAGAACAATATTATTATTTTACTGTTCTCAAAAAATTTTTTAATAGTGAACGGTAAAAAATTTTTACTGTTCACAAATTTATAATAGTGTTCTCATGAGAACTCTGAGAACACTAATTTCCAACACTAAGCTTGTGTGATGTTAGGTAAATGACCTGTCGAAGAAAATCACTTTTAACACTTTTATAGTGATAGTCCCAAGAAAAAATCATTATCCGGCAAACTCATTTGGTCGAATACAATAATTTGGCAAATTTGGCAAATGATTGGCTACACGTGCCGCTCCGTGGCACGGGTTCAATTTACCGTTATTCGAATACATAAAATGAGTTCTCGTAACGTCTATAATGTCTATAGTGCTCGCTTGCTTATAACCATTTAGTGAATGTGAATACACTTCACTCTAGTTATATCGATATTGAAACATTAGTAAACAAAATTCAAAATGTTGTTGATACATGAGTTAGTACGACATTTTATATAGCAGGTATAATGAAAATAAGGATTATAAGCAGTATATAGGTAGAATGGAAAGGATGTATGTACATTCTAAATCAAAAATAATTGTTTCCTGGATTATCTATGGGTGACTATAGAGAATAGTTAAAAACTAGTTCAAGACGAATACTAAACCCCTCCGAAAACTCTGGCCGGCTAATTCAATGTAATGTACTGAATTAGTCGTGTTTGTTGTGAAATGCATCAAGAACACAAGCCCAAAGTCCAGAAATCGTGTGGATTGTTAAGGTTATATCGATATCGACTGATGTATCGAAGCCCTGTCACGTCATTCGCAAATTTTTTTTATGTAATAGAGCATTGTTGAGTTTACAATTTATTTAATTCATTATTGAAATGTTGCATTAATAAACTGACAATCGAAAAACTAAAAATTTATCTAACCGCTGAAATACACATCTTTCGAATGCAAAAATGGGGAAGAAATCTTTTGAAAGCTCTAACTGTGAGTCAGTCGTTCCTATAATCTTTCTTGAAATGTTTTTTGGATCTGTTAAAGTTGAACTAATAAATTACTAAAGTTTAGATATGCATTATAATCAGTGTTGACTAAACTACTGGTCAAACAAAAATTTGCTGGTCAATGGTCAAAAGGGCCTTTGGTCGAACTGGTCTGGTCAAATTGATCAAATAGTTTAATTATTAATGATATAATTTTATTATATAAATATAATAATATATATATATATAATTTAACTTTTTAATAAATTTATTTAGATTTATATTATAACTAACAACAAATTTATTGCTACAGTGCACGACACCTAAAGACTAAAATAATTTCAAATTTAATAGCTCTTGATACATAAAAGATATGAAAAAAGAAAGCCGTTAAATTGTAGCCAAGTTAATTTGCTGCTTTATTTTTAAAATAATTATTGTATATTTTTGATTTATACTACTTTAAAGATGCTTAATTTTTATATGATATGTCAAAAATTAATGAAAATGGGACAAGTCACATGTTTTGGCCTCTTGCTATTGGCTAATTTGTTATTTTAATTAAAAAAAATCTGAAAAATATTTTGGCTAATCAAAATACAAAAAAAAATCAAAAAAATTATTTAAAATAGGACAATTCATGTGTTTAGTCTTTAGATGTCACTGACTACTATATATAAAACAAATAATAATTATTTAATAAACTTAAATAATTTATTTTTAAATTTTTGAATTAATAAATACTCTTTATATACAAATTAAAAAGATTTTAAATATAAATCAAATTATTAAATTAGCTAAATACAGTAGTTTAATTTAATTAATATAAATATATTATATATATATATTTTTATTTGACCAGTTTGAACAGTATTAAACCCTTGGCCAGACTGGTCAAATTAGTCAAATTGGTCAGGTCAAGCTTGACTATTGACTGGTCCAACCCAACACTGATTATAATATTATTGACAACAAAATAACAAACCTAGTGCATAATTTCTGGATGTGCCAGTATTACCAGTTTTGTCAACTTTGTCATTTTCATCATTTCGTTATTTAATTAACAATTCGTGATAGAAGGAGAATTTTAACTGGTGAAGATTTTTATAATAAAATATATTAAAATATATTAATACAGAAATCATGATTTCTATAGTTTTATAAAATTTTTTGAATTTTAATTGCTTGTAACTTTTTATTTATCTAACCAATTTTACCGATCTAGTTATCATTAGAATTACAAAAACTAGCTCTACAACTTTTATTAGAAGTCTACAAAATGTTAACTTAATAAAAAATTAACTTTACATAGCCAGGAATGCTGATTTTTGTATTTTATATGTAATTTATATTAATTGATAATCCGTTTCCGAATAAGAGAAAAATACATTGCCGTATATAGTAAATCATGACACACATCACTATG
Source organism: Gigaspora rosea (assembly GCA_003550325.1). Lineage (NCBI taxonomy): Eukaryota > Fungi > Glomeromycota > Glomeromycetes > Diversisporales > Gigasporaceae > Gigaspora > Gigaspora rosea. The sequence goes on from QKWP01000765.1 coordinate 117,051, forward strand.
AATTTTACTATAGTCAAAAATGCCATTTTATGTAAACAATAGTTTGTTTACATTAGTCAGGAAATATTTTTATGACAATATCTTTGCATCTGCTAAACAGATTTTAATGATATTACTACATTAGAATCGGAAAATGATGCTCTACAAGTTTACTTAGAAATTGAAAATATATTTACTTAGTAGAAAAATGACTTTACTTTGTCGTGAAGTGGTATTTGTGGCTTAGCAATTTTATATAGTAAATCATATAGATCTGCGCGTCACAATTTACTATGTATGGCTCACTCATTTGGAAACGGATTATCAATTAAGTGTTATATATTTTATTAATACAAATTCTTCTTCTTTCACGAATTGTCAATTAAGTTTAAAATGATGAAATATGAAATTAGATTTCACATGAGACCTTTAAGTTTTGTCTTAACAATTAGCTCTATTAATAAATATTTTTAGTCAATTGATGCTATAAGAGATTCTTAAAAAAGAAGGATTGATGATATAGCAAAGGAACTAACAGTACTACTATAGTACTAATGATTAAAAGACTATTAGGTATAACAACTATGAGAGTTAAAGACATTAGTAAGCTAATAGGCAGTTCTACTGTTTTTTTTTATCTTCACTGTTTTCACTACTATAAAAAATTATTTTAGCGATAAAATTTTATTTTAAGGCATTGAGCTTATTTGAGTAGCTTTATTTTAGAGGCTAAAAAATTCTCATTTATATGCATTCTCTACAAGAAAAAAATAAAGGTATAAGTTTTAATCACTATTACGCATTCAACTAAAGTCCATAAATTTTATAATAAACTCATAACTTTATCTTATTGTGAATACTTTTCACTAGAGAGTGTTCTTTTCTCAATTAGTGTAGTAAATTAGTTTCACAACAAACTATGTCATCAGTAATGTTATTATTGAAGTGTTTTTAGTTTATTTAGATTGTTTATTCTTATTATTTTTGCGCAACTTTAATTGTAGGCAAGTTTCTATTAACATGGCCATGTGTTCGTTTGTTAATTTTGTGTAGGTAACTAAAATTTAAATGAGAGTAGTATCCAATTATTATTCAATATAAAATTATTATATAAAACAGTTCTATTTGAAATTTTTAATGGGCTATTTATGTATAAAAATGCTGAATTATTATTTTTATTAATTTGTACTTTTCCTTCCAAGTTATGGTATTATGAATAAACACATTTTTTGTTTTTAGAAAGAGTAATATTTCTTTGGCCTTTTTTATTTTTTTTTGTTTATATTTTTTGTTTTTACTATATATTATATTAATATAATACAACAGGGTGAAGCCAGCAATACAAACTCGCGAAAGTAATATTGATGTCTAAAAATAGTAACTCTAACCCCTATAAAAAAAGATTGCCTGGCATTTGTTTAATTGTTGTTGGTATCATTCAACAAATATTCAGAATGGCCCACTATAGATATAAAAACATGACAAAAATCATATGTGTTAAATTAAAAAAATGTACAGATTTTGTCCTGCTTTTATATCTATTGTGGGCCCATTCTGAACATTTGCTAAATGATATCAACAATAATTAAATGAAAACCAAACAAACTTTTTTATAGGAAACTCTAAGTAAGATCTGCATCAACAACGTAACTACCTCTGTCGCAAGTTTAATATACCTGTTATCGATGTAGACAAGATTCACTAACTGAACAGACTCTATAGCTAAAAATTGGTGTTTATATATAAAATATGTTGGCTTTAAATAAAATTCACTATAGTTTTATTTTTTAATTTTTTTTAATAGCATACTTGTTACATTGGTTCACAACCATAGGGTCTTTGGCTTAATTCCACTAAGTCTAAGCACTTATTTTGTTCTGCTATATCATAACAGGCATTACTACCTAAATTACTATTTGGCACTAAGTATGTTTATTTACTAAGGAACTTGTTATTAATTAACTACCTAACTACTTTGCTTGCAACTTTTCTTCTGAATTATTGTGCTTTTATTGCAGATTATTAATTCAAATACCATATATGTCTAAAATCAAGCTACCTTTTTAGACAAAAATTATATAAAAGAATATGGGAATAGCATATTTTCAAATTGTTGAATTTTTTGAAAAATTAAAAAATGTACTTATAAAAAGTTGTTCAAATGATATCAAATTTTTATTAAATATATTTTGATATCCTGAACTTTTACTTAATAGCACTTTTGAGGTTTTTTTAGTAAAATTTAGACTTTATATAGCAACTGCTAATGAATTTTTTAAGATTTTTGAAAAAAATCAGAGAATAGCTTATTTTAGATAGTAGCTTAATTTCAGACACATATGGTACTAGATTATATATCTAGTTATACACATTATTCAATATTTACAAATAAACTTTAAATTAAATTTATACATTAGTGATTATGATATTTATGTTACCTGGTCACAATCAGGTAACATAAGAGTGGTGACATATATTATGTAATATAATTTTACTATACCCCTACCCCCTCCCCCTACATAAGAGAAATTTGATTGGCTATTATGAACTTCTATATTTAACATAAGATTTTAGAGACCCCCTTCCCCCTAAAATATTATGTAATATCTGTCATCTCCCTAATTGTACCACAATTCAGATACAGAAGTATTAATTATTGTCATGACAATACTCTATATAGACAAACAATTTTGGATTTTTACTTTTTGAAATTAAGCCATTTTTACTTTACTAATATTTTTATTTGTAAAAACAAATTTTTTTTTAGCAAAAAAATAATTTTTTAAAACTAATATCCAAAATTAATAATATTTTTGGATCTTGTAAATATTTTGCTAGTACTATAAAGGTATAAATATATAAATATACAAGAAGTACTCTAATCTATTTTTTTTATTTGGCAGTCATACTATAATTTTATTTATTTATATTCTGTAAATAATATATTGGCCATTTCATTAAGCATGATACACCAATGTGATACATTTCATTTAAAATAGTATATATTCTGATTTTTATAAATAACACCCCTTTACAATTATTGACAATAATCCTTATGTTTTAAGCTTTTAAATTCAAAAAACAGTAAGTCAATATGACTTCTCATTATTAAGAACCAGCTGCTCAAAGCTATCCAATTGATAACTAAAAAATTGATAATATGCGTATCATGTTTATTCCTCACTATGTAAAGTCGATCAAAAAATGCCATCATGTAGTGCTACTACGCAAGTGTATATAGCCTAGCATTATAGGCGAAATTATACTGGTAATCTGCCTTATTGTTTAGATAAAATGGTGCAACGTATATACAGAAACGTGACCATCAATTTCCTTAATTAGCAATAATAATAATCAATAGCCGTAATTTTATCAAAGATATTGACAAAAAGGTCAAATGAATCTAATTTTTTTTGTTAGAATTAAGTATTTCTGGTCACGTAGAATCAAAAGCCATTGTGAAAGCAGTTCGAATTTAAATTTTTTTTGCCTAAAAATTCTAGTAAACTTGAACAACTCGAAAAAATACTGCTATCATATAACTAAAAAAAACTTAAAATCGGCCAAAATGAGTTTTTATTAATATACAAACCTTCTATAAAGCTATAATTAAAATTATTCTCCTGGATTGTGTGGTTTTAAAAACGTCTTGATTGTTAAATTTGGTCCGGTAGGTCATTCACAATTGATCTTCAAAGTTGTCCAATTTTTTTTTCGATTTTTGTTTACACGATCTAAATGATCTGCAAAGTTAAAAGATCGTATCGAAATATCGCCTAGAGTTTGATCTACCATTGCGAATGACCCACTAGGCCAAATTTAATTATCTTATCTTTTTTAGAATAGTAAGAACTGAAATAATAATTTTAATCGAGTATTAAAAAGGGTTACATAGAACAAAATATATATTTTTTTGGTGTATTTAATTTCTATTAATCACATGATTTTTTTTGTTTTCTCTACTCATTTCGCGAAGTGCTGACCGATAAATCCTAATTTATTTTTTTTATTTAGACGAAATAATATAATCTTGAAAGAAACAATGCAAGCTGTAGTGTTTGCATATACACATGCATATACTCTATATACATGTATAATGAATTCGTTTACTTCTCTAACTTAAGCATACACCCTTTTTTTAAAAACTTTTTATCATCGCAATTATTCAATTTATTATGGCCCAAATCAAACGTACTCAAATTGCCCTAACTGCTAACGAAAAAATAATGATCTTATCTGTTCACTCTTATCTTCAAAAAAATATGCCCAAACGACAGACAAATGAAGCTACCAAACTTCGTAAGGAAGTTTCCTTGGCAACAGGAGTTGGTGAAGCAACCGTTGCTCGTGTAGTTGCTGAATTTAATGAGACGGGAAAGGTTGCACCATCAAAACAAGGTCATCGGGATCCCAAAGATTTTCAAGCAGAATATGTAAATAAAATCCATGATCTAATTAATTCTGCAGGTAAAAGTGGTCTTCCTCTTTCCCTTAGAGCCCTTGTCATAGAATTATCTGAATCAGGCTTTATAATTTCGAAAGAACAACTTTCGCGTCACTTAAAAAAGCTTGGATATCATTATGGCAAGGGAGAGCGACAAAATATTCTTCATGAGACCCCTCAAAATATTGCATATCGGGCACGATATCTTCGTTGGCGATTTGAAAATATCCAAGGAAAAAATGACGTACCAACTCTTCCAGAAGTTTTCCTTGATGAATCGTATTGCCATCTGCACCACAATCGTAAATTGACCTGGGTTCCAAAAGATGGTGTGGTTTATGAAAGTGGAAGGAGTCATATGTTGGTTATTTTTGGAGCTATTATAATTTTCCGTAATGGAAATACCAACCAGGTAAAGGGAGAGATTGTTCGTGAATCTATTCATATTTGGGACCCTACTACAAAACCACCAACTGGAAAGGGAAGAAAGAAAAAGAATGTAGAAGCATGGGAGGCAGTTCCAGATGAGGTGAAAACGGCTGGTATTGTTCCAGATAAAGTGGATTATCATGGAAATTTTAATTCGGAGGTGTTTGAAAAAATTTTTAAGAGGCTTTGTGAAAATCTTGCTATTAATTACGGACCATGTGTTATTCATATGGATGGTGCAAGATATCACAAACGTCGTGCTGAAGCTGCACCAACCTCTAACTGGACAAAACCTGCAATAAAAGAGTGGTTAGAAGCCCACGGTATTGAATCTGATGCAGATATGACAAAAGCAGAATTATATGAATTGGCGAAAAAAAAGAAACCATCTATTCCTTTCGCCACTGTCACTATTGCAAAGAATTCTGGTCACCGACTACTTTTTACACCCCCATACCATTGTGAACTGCAACCAATTGAATTGGTATGGGGAGCTGTAAAAAATAAAGTTGCAGGAGAACGACAGCATCCGAATATTCTTTCTCTTCGAAATTCCTTACTTCATTCTTTCCATGAGGAAATCAAAACAAAGATTGTGGTTTCGTGCTGGAGAAAATGTTTGGATAAAGCAAGAGATTATTGGGAAACAATTGAAGATGAAATAAATGATGAGAGTGATGATAGTGACAATGAAAGTTTGGATCTTTGCTCAGGGGATGAAAATTTTGATGATTTTCGCTCAGAGGGTGAAGATTTTGATGATCGTCCATAGTTCGTGCGGTGAAATCGCTATATATAAAAGTTTTTTTTTTATTATATAAATCATTATTTTTGTAATAAATAAAAATATTTCTGGAAATATTTTGCATGTACATTCCAATTTTCATAAAAATTGGTGAACTTTTTACTAATACGTTTTTTAGTTTAATTGCGAATCAAAAAAATTTTTACGATTTTAAAAAAATTTTAATAAAAGTTTAATCCCAAATATTAAAAGATCCTAGTTCTTTACCTTACTTAAATCATTAAGCAAAGTGTTCTCCATGGTCGAAAATATGTAGTATAAAATTTTGATTAAGATATATAAAATATTTTATCATTAACTTTCAAATTTAATTCGATGAACCTTTATCGAAATTTTTGTTCTTTATAATTTTGTAAATTGATAAAATAGAGTATATATCCAGTTCGTAGTATATATATATATATGACTTCATATTGATATATTTCTTTTCCCATATGTATGGCTTTCTTTTTACACTAATTAATTAGAGATTTATTATAAATTTTATTAACATATATTATACATATGTGATGTATCAGAAGTGATGAAATGGCCTATATTATACAGTGTTGGGCTATGACATATATGACCAATATGATCTATATTTAATAGTTATCAGGTAGAATGTAGATGATATTGAGTTAGCGTCATTTAGCAGGCATTTGTTGACTTAGATTATGCCGCAAAGTGGCATGATCTGAGTCAATCAAATGACTACTAAGTGATACTGACCCAATGTCATTTATATTTTCTATCTGATAACGATATTATCCGGGAGTGATCATTGATCATGTTACCCATATTAATTTTGTAAATTATTGTTATTCATAAAGTTTAGCTTATTGATTATGTGGTTTTTTTCTTTGGTTGTTTTTTTTCTTTTTCTTTTTTCTTTTTTTCTTTTTTTTTACTTGAAGACTTTTGACATGAATTAAACAATCATTATGATAATATAAAAAAAATTAAAAAAAGATATATATCCAAAAAAAGAAATATTAAAATTCTAAACTTTAGAATAAATATTGATATACCATAATATAGTATTAATATGGGTAATATGATCAATAGTAACTACCAGATAAAACTAGTTATAGTTCATATAGTCATTTTGCAAGTATATATGATCTATGACATTATATAACCAATATGATCTATATGACTAGTCATAGATCATACAAGTATATATGATCTATGACTTTAGTTATATAGGTAACTAGTATTTTTGCAAAATAATATGCAGGTGTTTACTTGCGCATTACTATACTTCTGATTTGCCATATAACTATTGCGACATTTTTAATCATTCATATGATTGTCAAATCTGTATCTATTGCAATATTCTGATCGTACACATGATTATTATGATATTATTATTCCTAATTAATGCGTAAATATCATAAAGATAGATTTTTACAAAAAGGTACCTAAGTCAGATATTGTCAGATCAGTCAGCATTTAGCCCTAGTTTCATTAATATGCTAGTAATAAGTTGTATGTATACATGAGGATGAAAGCATTTCGGGTTCTAAAACCTGAAATTAAAATTTGAAGACGAAATTGTTTTTGACCTATTTTACTTAAAAGACGAAATTATTTGATACTTTTTTTGAATAGATGAAATTATAAGGAACAAATCAATATAAATTTTATTTGCTTTTCTTTATAAAAAATTTTAATTTTCTCTAATGAAGACGAAATAGGCCTTTTTCAAAAAACAATTTCGGTGGCATCACTAGTTGTATGTATGTACGTACATACATAGAATCCATGTATGTATTGCTGTATTAGGTAATATGTTATCATATAAATGATATTAAATATTTGTTATTTTTATAAATTAAAAGATTGAGAGCAATTTGTATATATTTTTTTGTAAAATTGCTTAAATATATATATATGTCACAATAAAATTATAATCATATTGATCATATGACAAATAATCATATGTTATATGATTTTAATTATATAATTTATAATTTAACAACTATATGATTATGATCATTTAAAAAAATTTATATGATATATAAATGGGCCAACACTAGTATTATATACTAGGAAAATAAGAACCATTTAAAGTCCGAAGGACAAATATAAAATATTACACTGATCTAGCCAATAACCATCAGTTTTCTATTGGTTTGATTGTTTTTTTATGTTACACCTGATCTAGCCAATCAGGATTCAGAATTTGCTAATACACGGACATCGGGTGTACTATTGCTCTACCTGTGAGTGTTCTTCGGACAATTATTTACTTTAGATTAACTATTAATTAAAGTACGACTTACCCAGTTGTTTTCAGAAACACCTAAATATGATTTGCTACAGCAAACTTTTTCTTATTATAGCTTTTCATTATGGCTAATTTAAAGTATTTAAATTACTAACTAGAGTTTGCTACCTATTATGACTGCTTACTTTCAAAACCTTCTTTTTTTAGCTTTTCGAATAGAAGAATTCTACTAAAAAAAACCAAACAAATATAAAAAATAAAAAAAATAATAAATAGAAAAACAGAACCTCAAAATATAGATAGATAGATTAGGTATTAGTTTCATCAGCAAATTTTATATATAGATACATATCGATTACTAACCGGTAGGATATATATCGATACCCATACCCTCCTGCCGATTACTATCGATAGTAATAATAATTGATATATATCGATATTAATCAATATATATCGATATATATCTGATATGATATCAATTAATAATTATTATATTCACATAATCATGCTTTTTAAACATTTTACAGGTTTTCACAAGTTTTCGCAAGTTTTCGCAATTTAATTATANGATATCAATTAATAATTATTATATTCACATAATCATGCTTTTTAAACATTTTACAGGTTTTCACAAGTTTTCGCAAGTTTTCGCAATTTAATTATAAATTTTTTTTTATTTATTATTATTATATAATATTTTAATTTATTAAATATACAATATTCACAGGATATGGCGACTTAGAGAAGTTGGTAAGTTGTCACCCCCAAGTGGCAGGTCTAGGGTTCAAATCCCACTGACGGCGCTTTGAAAAAATAGACCTGTGTTCCGGTAACTGTTTCCTGTCGATCGGTTGGGTACATTACCTGTAGTCCTTGGTTATCATCTCGAATGTGAGCTTTTGGGCAAAGTTGTGTCTCGTGACACAGACAAATTCAAGGAACTGAGGAAACAGAAACACATTTGGCAAGACCTGAGTAAGGAGGTAGCAAAGATCTTCGATAGTGCTACCAAAACTGGAATATTGGACCAGAGCCGAAGTACCGGACGTTGTCCTTGGGAACAAGGTTTACCAACCTGGCTGCCGGAGTTGCACCAGAGGAAAAGGACCCATATTGAGGAATTGGGAACCAAGGGGAAAAAAACCATAATGGCACCTAATGCCGGGTAGATCAACCCTTTCGGGCCAACTGGATTGGAAGTCTGGAAAATCGGTGAAGGACTGGTAGGAAAGCGATGGTGGGTACTGGGGTTAGAGCGAACCTTATAAGGGCAGAAGTAGGTAATAGTAGCGGTTGGGTATCCCCCGACTACAAGTTGTTCGCCTCGGTGAATGCATAAGTTACCGAAGTGTAGGTATTACCTGGGTGGGACAGGGATTGCTCTACCAAGTTTTCCACTGAGAATACAGAATTAAAATGGGTCCTAAGGATGACGGATAAGCATCTGGAACTGGCTGACTAACTGCTTATATAACGGGCCTGTTTCGGTGATACAGGATGGGTTGGCAGGAGGAGCAGGAATCAGAGGGTTTAAATAGGCAATCCCCTAGTCGGGTTGCAGATATGGCAGCTAGTGTGGAACCTGCGGGGTAACCTTCGAGCGGACTACTTAAATTAGACAACCAAAAGTTGTACGTGTGGCTAGTTGTATCCTCGTCAATGTGACAAATGCAGGTGGCCCTTAGTGGGACACTGACCCAATTATCCTGAATAAAAAATTCCTTAGTCCCAAGCCGGATACTTTAAAAAAAATATATATACAATATTCACAAGTTTTTGCTATTTAATATAAAATTTAATTTTTTTATTATATATTATATTTTAAATATTACATATATTATATATTATTATAAAAAAATGACAAAAAAAAATAAATCCAAAAAATACGAAACCAAAAAAAATTAAAAAAATGAAAACAAAAAAAATAAACTATTATATTCTTTATATTCACTTATATTCGCTTATATTCGTTTATATTCGCTTATATTTGCTACTTCTTGCAAAGTGGCAGAAAGTTAGGTTGTTTTCTTGCAAAGTTCTGAAAGAAGTAAAGAATAAATAAAATAAAATAAAATAAGTAAAAAAAAACAAACAAAAAACAAAAAACAAACCCGAAAAAATAACAAAAAAAAACAAAAATAAAAAAAATAAACTATTATATTTCGCTCATATTTGCTTATATTCGATTATATTCGTTTATATTTGTGACTATTTGCAAAGAATTGGTGTTCTTGTAAAGTGCCGGAAAGTCAAGTCGTTTTCTTGCAAAGTTTTGAAAGAAGTAAAGGATAAATAAAATAAAATAAAGTTAAAAAAATAAGTAAAAAAAAAGAAAACAAACAAAAAACAAAAATGTAAGCAAACTAAATAAAAAAATAAACAAATC
>QKWP01000765.1:142940-187872 GCA_003550325.1 Gigaspora rosea
AAATATATTTTTTACCACCCCTACCACAGATCGGCCAATCAGATAAGTTATTATTATTTTTTTTTTTAGATTAGATCTGCTTTGTTTTTTTTTTCTTTATATTTACTGCTGCTTTTCTTTCTTCCGGGTGTGATTTCACCGTTGGAGCCATCGTTACTGGAGGTTTCGGGTAAGTTTTTCGTCTTAGTATCAGTTTTTTTTTTCTTATATATTTACAGCTGCTTCTCTTTCTTCCGGGTGTGATTTCGCCGTTGGAGCCGTCATTACTGGAGGTTTCGGGTAAGTTTTTTGTCTTGGTGACGTTTTTTTTTTTCTTATATATTTATTGCTTCTCTTTCTTTCGGGTTTGATTTCGCCGTTGGAGCCATTATTACTGGAGTTATTGGAGTCGCTGTTTTTTCATCTTGGGGCAGATTTTTTTTTTCTTATATATTTGCTTCTTTTTCTTCTGGGTATGATTTCACCGTTGGAGCCGTCATTACTGGAGTTATTGGAGGGCCGTTTTTGGTGTGGCATCGTTGTGGAGTTTTCGTGCTGTTTGACGTTTCGTTGTAAATTGTGCTGTTTGTTGTTTGTTTTTGTTGAGAGTATCTTTTATTATAAGTACTTTGTGGTAATACGATTTCGTTATATTTTTTTTTTCTTTTTTTTTTTTATAAATAAATTCGCTAAGTACAGTGATACGGCTTCGTCACTTTTTTTAATAAATAAATTTGGTGATACAATTTCGTCATTCGTTACGCTTTTATTACGTTTTTTTTATTATTTATTTTTTTTTTATTAAAAAAAATAAGTTCATGTGATCGAATTTGATTGGTCGATCACTGGGGTGGCAAAAATAATTTGCCACCTGGGGTGGCACCAAGACAACTCCTTTAATTATTATTGTATTTTAATTTTGAAATATATTTATTTCGCAATTACAATTTAATTTTAATTTAATTTCGAAGGTATTAATATTTATTTCGCAATTTACATAGTTATATTTAATTTAATTCCGATGATAATGCTATTTATAATTTCGAAGATATTTTGCAATTTAATCAATATTTATTTTGCGTTCAATTTAATTTCGAAGATATTGGCATTTAGTTAAATAAATATTTAATTCCGAAAAATAATGATTATTTTGCACTTTTACAGATTCAATTTCGACGAAGTTAACGTTTTAAACTATTTAAAAAAATGTAATTTCGAAGATCTTAGCTACTAAGATATAATATATTAATTATTAATTGTCATCGATATCTTCCAAATTGCATCTTTAATTTATCACTGTTAACGTGCTAAGTTTCTTTCGATACCAGTTCCCCGGCCTGATTTTTGGACCGATTGGCTCGGATAACGTCACCGACAAATTTTTAGCCACATAAAATCAAGAAAAGAAACAGGTATATGTTCGTAATATCGATATTTAGTATAAGAGCCCTGCGATGCTGTAATATCGTGAAGTTTAATGTGATGTTCATTAAATATCTATTGATAGTTCGGACGGTACCGGTACATATATATATAATTTAATTTAATTATTTATGTTGACAAATTACCAATAAATATCTGGTTTTTTTTTTTTCTTGAACTAAAATTAGTTTCATTGTTTTCGATTAAAAAAAATTTCATAATTAATAATGCCAAAAATTAAAGTTGTACCTTTAAACTACTATAAAGTTTTGGAAGTTGAAGTAAATGCGAGTGATAAAGAAATAAGACAAGCATATAAAAGACTGGCATTAAAATGGCACCCGGACAAACACCGTGGTAGCTCGATTGAAATCGCCGAACAAAAATTTAAAGAGATTGGTGAAGCATATGAAACACTATGTGATAAAAATAAGCGATCATCGTATGACGCAAAGAGAAGGCAAACCAAAAATGAAGAAAGTAAATTTGAAAAGAGGCATGCCAAAAATGAAGAAAGTGAATTTGAAAAGATGAAGAAGGAAAAAGAAGAAAGAGAAAGAATAGTTCGAGAAAGGAGAGAAAAGGAGATAAAAGAACGAGCAGAATATAGGATGAGTCTGGGCAACATAAAATGTCATTGTGATGAACCAGCGGTAAGAAGACAATCTTTAAAAGATAATAATTATGGAAGGTTTTTTTACTGCTGCACCCAACAAGGATCTTCATGCGATTATTTCGTTTGGGAGGATGAGTTCCAAACTAAAGCTAAATGTAATTGTGGTGAGTATGCCATCAGACGAAAAGTGAAAAAGGACAATATAAATAACGGGAGGTTTTTTTATTGCTGCGCCGGATATGATGACAAATGTGATTTTTTTTCATGGGAGGACGAATTTCAACCTAATGTTGCATGTTATTGTAAAGAATATGCTGCAAAACGGAGGGTTAAAAAATACAACATAAATCATGGGAGATTCTTTTATTGTTGTGCTAGACACGATAATAGATGTAATTTTTTTGAATGGGAATAAAATTAAATTCTTGTATAGTGATAAAAATACATTAATTTTTTTTTTTTTTTTTTTTATAATTGATAAACAAAATAAGCATCATATTTTAGTGTATGGGTACGTATGACTATATGATATTTATGAACAAGGAAACGTGTTAAGACATTCTCGTTGATTATATTAGATAAAACGGTTCAACATTAAAATCTAAATTGTAAAAATGAACAAAGCATATGTATTTTTTGGCAAGAACCTGATTTGAAAAAGGTATGAATAATTTTTAATTATATTGAGCTACGGAAAGAGAAAGCTTGTAAATTTAATTCACTACTTTTTATCTTATCGAAGTTAATCCTACGTGATTAGCTTTCAACGTCGTTTTTACTTTTCTTTTAATAATCACGTTTAAGACCGTTTCAAACCGAGTAGAACGATCTGTTATGTACAAATTTCACAGGGACAGAGCCTGTTAAGGTGATCTTTGGTTGATCAATTTACAGTTTTCCCTTTTCGTCGCTCATTTAGACAACTCCCCATCCTTACTCCTAGAAATTCATACAGTATAATCAAATTAGTGGGCGTTTCCAATAGTAGTGGTCACATGTTCCTTCTAATAATCGAACGATTAAAAAAACAAGGTTTGTGTGAAAATAGATTTCAATAAGTTTCACTAATGTAACTATATACAGAACTAAATAACAAATGTTAATGTGATAAATAATGTAGTTATGCATTGATCTATTTTCAAAATGTTTATCATGATAGTTAAAGTCCGGATCGAACAATAATTAAGCGGCTTTAATATGATTGGATAATCTGATGAAATTCATAACACGTTTTACCATAAAGAATCTGAAATTATACTTTCTTTTTTAAAGTAGTTTGATAAAGGAAGATGTAATTGAGAAGTTGGGTGAGAAATATTCTTAGTACAAATATAATCTATAAATTTATCAAACTTAGAAATTTGAGTTTAGAATGTTTTATTTATTTTATCTGTAAGTTCGATAATCTTTGAGGGTTGGCCTTAAGGACGTTTTGGAATTCAAAAATTTTTGACTTAAGCTTGCATTAAATCAATTTGTGCTCCAACAATTGTAATCAATAGTATAACATTTTGTTATTTAATAAAGTATTATAGTTCTTTATATTTTTTTTTTTGAGTATAGTTTTAAAATTATTTAGATAATTATTTTACATTAATTAGTTATAAATTATTATCCTTAAACGATAAACTTTTGTGGCAAAATTTGCCTGCAATAATCATACATATTTATCTTAAATTATTGATTATCACTTAACCCTAAGTGACGCATCCGGTAACAGCTGGCGATTTGGCTTTTACAGGACCAAGTTAAAAGAAATATAAAGGCAAGGTAGGTATTTTTAGAAATAGTTTAAAGTGGTATTGGCTTTTTGTAAGTAATCTGATAGTAAAAAAGATCGAATTAAATATTTAATTAAATCAAATCAAATTAAATCAAATACTGCTAAATTTGAATTTGATTTGATTTAAGATAAAAAAAATAGAAAATATAAATAAAGATATAATTTTTGTAAAAAAATATAGGAAAAAACTATTTGTACACTACGTGTATGTACACGGGTACTAATTAATTGCCGCGTAAAATATAAATTATAGACCAAAATTAAACCCGATTTAAGGTTAGGGTTAGGGTCAGCTTTGGAATTGGAAGGGGTTATAGTTTATATAAAATTTTGCAAGGAATTTTTTTTGTTAGAGCCCGAAAAGTGGTTTCATAAGCAAAATTTTAAGTTATCATATGTACCCGTGTTAAGTCATCATATGTACCCGTGTTTATACACTAGTGTACAAATAGTAATTGCCAAAAATATAAAATAATAAATAATATATATACTGTAGTAGTATAAAAATAAAAAAATAAACAAGATAAAATATTTAGTTATACAATTATTAGCTAAAATTACAGTATTATAATATTATCAAGCATATTAGTTAATTTTGATTATGGTTTTTTTTGAATAAAAGTAATACAAACCATTAAAAAAATAATAAATAAAGCACTTATACAATATTTAAATAAGATAAAAAATAAAAAATTTGTACTTCTACTATTTATTGATATATTTAAATAATTTAAAATTGGTTTGTTATTATTTAATTAGTTAGTAACTTGTTAAAATTAAATGCAAAAGCAAATTTTTAAAAAAATAGCTTTTTAACTTATTTTTGATTTATAATAATGTTATAGTTAATGCTAATTTTGGCTAATGTTGAAGCTCATATAATGATCTACAGAAATTGGCCAATAGTAAATTATGATTTGATAGATCAAAACAAATATCAACTTTGAACCAACTTGAAAAAAAATCAAAAATTTGTATAAGAAACTACTCATTATGCACTAACAAAAAGTTTTTTTTAAGCAATTTTATTATATAACATGCTAACTTCTAACTTTAACTTTATTTCTAACTTTAATATAAACAAATTTTAAATAATTTTATAGCTATTAACAACCCTGCAGCAATTAAACTAATATGTTATATAAACTTCAACATCAGCCAAAATTAGCATTAGTCATTACAATAAATTATATAAATCTTGTAATTTTCTATAGAATTTAACTAATTTTAACTACTCTTTATTTTTATAGAAGTATTTTATATAAAAAATTATTCTTTAAAGATTAGGGTTAGGGTAAAGGTATAGGTATATTAAGTTAGAAGATGGATTGATTATTTATATGCAAAATTAGATACCAAAAACTTTTATTTAATAGCCCAAAGCTAGTTTTTGTAATAAAATTTTGCGATATTGATATTTTTTGATTTTTTTTTAAATTTTCTTAAAATTTTCTTTATTTTGTTACACAAGATCCTGCGACCTGATTGGTAAATTATAGGATAGTTACATCACCAGGGGGGCAAGTTAGCAACACTTTTTTCTATATATTTAATTAGAAGCCTAAAGTTAGTTAAAAAGTTTTTTTATAAAAATTTATTTTATAATAAATTTTAAAGAGCTTTATTTTTTAGTAACTCATTAACATAGTGAGCCTATGATCGACCAATCAAATTTAGTTACATGAATGCCAATTCATTTATTAAAAAATTAAGTTTTAAAAAAAATTTCTAATTATATTTTATTAATTAATTTATTATATTATATAGTTATTGAATGCGAAGCATCCAATAACTGGAGTTATTTGATAGGTGGTACAATTATATCATGATTACGCAGATCACGATATAATTGTTACATCTATCAAATAGCGTGAAGTATCTGGTGGAGAATTTTGATTGTAAGATAGCTGGACCCCGCAGGGCCCAGCTATCGAACGATCAAAATTCTCTGCCAGATATGTCAGTTATTAGTTGCGGAGCATTTAATAACAGTATTATTCGATACCCTACGGTGATCGGGGCACTCACTTCAAAAATTAACCTTTAAATTAACTTTTAAATTAATGATGCAAACAGTAAATTAAATTTTTTATAAATAAACCTTTTTTTTTTATACCATTTTATTCTCTTTTGCTTTTGACGTCTTTTACAAAATACGAACCTCGTGTTCTGTTAAGTATATTAAAAAAAAGATGACGAACATTAATAAAGCTAAATATCACAAACAAATAAGTGACAAAATAAATGAAATTATTAATGATACGATTCCTGCAAACACCAGAAAAGCAACGGCAAAGTGGGTTGTAATTTTAGAGACTTGGCGATCTGATGTTGGATATAATTATAGAGTCGAATCTATTATGGATAAGGATCAATTGGAGCATGAAATGATAGAATTTATTCTTGGAATTCGTACAATTCGTACACAACAGGAATATTCACCATCATCATTATCTAATTGTATTAGATTACTAACTGTATATATTTTAAAGCATCCTCAAGGAACTAAGAAGTTCAACTTAGGAAACTGACAAGAATTTGCACAACTGTGGGAGGCATTAAACGGAAAAATGAAACAATTAAAAAAGAAAGGGATTGTTTTACGGCATCATGATCATTTGACGGATAATGAACTAAAAAAGATATTTCAGTATGAAAAAGTTTCAATTGATACTCCATAGGGATTGATTTACAGAATTTTTATGTGGTCTTGTCTTCTATTCCAGCCCCGTGGTGGGGAGCACTATAAAATTTCAATTAAGCAGTTTACTTTTACACCTAATGGCGGTATTCATTTTGCGAAGAATTTTCAAAAAAATGATCAAGAGGTGTCAATAGAATTCTGATGCCTTAATTATTCCTGTACCTAATGATGCTGCCTGAAACTCTTTTGGCCCAAAAACTGAAACCGAAACTAGTTTTAAATATCCGAAACTAATTTCTGAAATACTGAAACTATGTTAAAAACCCGAAACTATGTTAAAACCCTGAAACTAAAATAGTATTATCTAAAACTATTTTGGCTCAACGCAGAGTAGAGTTAGTACTTGAATCCAGATTTATATTTATATCCGGATTAATCTGAATTTTAACTAAATCTGTATTCAGTTTTTTTTTCTTTTTTTTTTAATTAATTTAAGAACCCGAATCAACCAATAAAATTATAAACTGATTTCATATTTATTTTAATATTCATTTAATATACATTTATTTCATATTTAGTTTAATTTATATCATATTTATTTAATTCGTGATTCATGAGAAATGAAAAGAATTACTATATATAAAAATGGGGCAATTTAATAATAAAAACAATTAATACCCAAAATCTGGAGCTGGAATTGAAATTCTCAATTCCTGTCAAGTTAACATCTTTTGTATTTTTAACAAAACTTGTAGAGGCAATTTTTCTCTTTCTAATGGTGGTAAAATCATCAAAATTGGCCTAATGGTTCATGAAATATTTTTATTTTTGTTTTTGTGGTTATATGAAATTTTCTTTGCAAATTTGCAAAGAAATTTCATATAACTACAAAGACAAAAATAAGAATATCTCATGAACCATCAGACCAATTTTAATGATTTTACTACTATTAGAAAGAGAAAACTCACTCCTACAAGTTTTGTAAAAAATAAAAAAAATGTTAACTTGACAGAAATTGAGAAATTTCAATTCTGGCTCCAGATTATAGGTATTAATGGTTTTTATTATATTTAATATCCCTTAATTTATATATAGTATTACTATTGTAATTCTTTCTATCTCTCGCGAATTACTAATCATATTTATTTATATAATGCACAGAGCCGCTTCTAATATATTGTCTTATTAACTTACCTTTCACTAATACTAACCCTAATCCAACCCTTCTAATTCTTACACTAATTCTGCGCTACCCTTAACCCTAATCTCTCGCTACCCTTAACTTTAATCTCTCTAACTCTTACACCAATCCCGCTACCTAACCCTAATCACTAGCTAAAACACTAATCCTGCACTAATATCAAACCCTAACAACCTATATAGCACCAGATACTAATCTTGTGCTACCATTGAATACTAACGACCTACAGCACCAGACGTTCACAAACGTGAGCAAGAATTACACGACATCAATAAACTATGGCACTGGCTAAAACATGACAACCACAAACAAAGACACTAAAGAACGACTACAAGACTGCAGCATCGATACGAACGAGACACCAAGAATGACGAAACGATGCCAAACAGAACATTCACAAAAGACTTCACCAAAAAATGATGCAACTCTGGAGGAAAAAAACCTACAACAACGAAGACACAAGCAATTAGTAACCAGCAATGGCAACGTGAAAACAACGGCAGCGCTAACAAGATAAAACACCAACATACGATGACCCCAGGTGACAATACCAATATACGACGATCGGGTAAAACGAAGCAGCCAAGGCGAAACCACCGAAGGAGAAAAGGTACTAAAGTGATAGCTACAAAAAAAAAAATAGATCAGTACACAAGTATTAATAAAAAAAAAAAGATGTAAAAAAGATACGTATGTAGATCTATGATCTCGTGTAACTGGATATAATTTATAATCCGGATATAATTTATAATCCGGATACAATTTATAATCTGGATATAATTTATAATCTGGATATAATTTATAATCCGGATATAATTTATAATCTGAATATAATTTATAATCCGGATTATATATTATATCTGGATCTTACTTATTTGCGCAGGTAATAAAAAATTTATTAGCAGGCCAGTTTCAGAGTTTCGGTATAGTTTTGAAGGATTGGTATAGTTTCGGGTCTTTAGGCAAGTTTCGGCCAAGAAGGTCATGTCCGAAACTGGTAATACCAGTTTCGGTTTCGGTCAATCCGAAACTATATAGTTTCGGGCAGCATCATTACCTGTACCACCTGATACAGAAGGTTATTAAGGGCCCGTGCATGATTTTAAATTTATTTTTCTAAAAGACCATTGAACTCAAGTTGTGATTCACTTTATTTACGTATTAATAAAGAAACAAAAGGTAAAGAATTATATGTATCTATTTTTTATTTTTACTTTTTATTATTTTTATTATTATTTTTTATTAGATCTTGCGCAAGATCCGTGGTTTTACGATATTCAATTAGACGAAAATGCATGTTGATCTCTTATGAAAGATACTTGTATTGCTATTGGAATTGACATTAATGATCGTGATATCGTTAATCATTCTGGACGATCAACTCCAATTACATTTTTATTCCAAAAAGGAGTGCCGACAGTTACGACTATATCTTTAACTGGACATAGAAGTGAATCATCGTATCGTATTTATGCACGACCATCAAATCAACAAAGGGAAGATGCATTGTCATTGTTAATAGATAATATTGGATTGATACCTTTGAATAATTCAAAGATAAAGTTTTTTTTTCATAATTCATTTAAAAAAAATATTTGTCTTAATATTTTATTTAATAGGAACCTTTGAGCAATAACAAACCTTCATGTAACTTGCATGAACAAATTTTAAATAAACATAATGAATCCTCAAACAATTCACAAAAACAAGTAATGGCCAACAATAGTCACAAACAAGTTTCAAGCAAACAAACAAACTCAGCAATATCATCTCGATCTTCAGTCTTTGCACCATTTCGTTTACTTTTGAAAGATTCTTCAAAAGTAAACCTCCTACTACATTTAGGACAGTCGCATTCAGAACCACCACATTTGGAACTATTGCATTCAGGACCATCGCATTCAGAACCATTGTATTTAGGAACTAAAACTGTAAAAAAAAATATAATCAAGTTTATGACGAAGTGCCAGAATTGAATAATAACAATACAGTCATTAAAAATTACTATAATTACTATAATATTAATGCAAAATATGTAAAGATTATAAAAAAACAAAGAAAGCATTAGTTTATATAATTGCAATATAATACAGTAATAGCATTAGATATATGAAATAAATAAATAAATTAAATTAATTTGCATATAAACCATTTTTTATTAAATTTTAAAGTCAGCATTTACGTGTAAAAAATTATCAAATAACCAAAGTTATTTGATAGTCCCAATCATAGTAGGGTATCGGATAATAAATCATATTTATTATATATATATATATATGGGCTTGGTGCTACAAAAAGGGTGTAAATTGACAATATTTCAAAAATAAATTTTTTTATACAAATCAATTTAAAATAATATTTAAAACATTTTTTACTTAAAACATAAAAGCAGTTATATTAATAAAATTTTGTAGTATAGCTCTTTAAAGCTAGTATTTTCTTATAATTTATACATATTGGCTAATTCAAAGAATTGCTGATATCTCTTGATCTACTAGTCCGTTTTGAATAATTTAGCTATCAAAATGTTCATCTTATCGAGACAAACATTTTGATAGCTAAATCATTCAAAAAGAACCAGTAGATCAAGAGATATCGGCAATTCTTTGAATTAGCCCATATGAATATAAAAATTGATTTTCTGAAGATCTTTTGTTTTGTCGATTTACCCCTTTTTGCAGCACCAAGCCCATATATAAAACAAAGTATAGTACAATGGTTTTTATTCGCATGCCCAACTTATTTCAAAAACAAACCAAATGATACCTATAAAACAAAAAAAACTGCACTATTCATGATATCATATTCAAGTAGCACTAGCAAAATAACAATAAAATATTATTCAAGACCAAGTTATACAATAAATAAAACCAAAATTAATAAACAAAGAAAGGTAAACCTAAAGCACATAAGACTAAGGGCAGTGTTATTAATCACCTGATTATTTTTTATCAGAGGCCTATCCCCTCTTATTTTTTAATATATATATAGTCAGATTCTTATATATAATTTCAACTTTTTTGACCCTCCATAAAATCACCTGATTTTTGTCACTCTCCTAACAATCTAAACCCCAACAATTCCAATAATAACTTTAATAATGGCTTTAGTGATAGCTTTAGCAACATCTCTAGCAATAACTCAAGCAATAGCTCTAGTAATGACTCTAGCAACAACTTTAATGACTAAAAAGAATCCAATATCTATGAAAAAAAAACCAAAAAAAAAAAGGATAGTAATAAATATTGAGAGAACAAAAAAACTTTTGAATTTGGTAATATAAAAAATTAATCTATTTTTAAACTAATAAAAGAATCAAGATCCAATACAAAAACTTATCTAAACTATAAAAGAACAAATCCACTTCTAAACTAACAAAAGAATCCAATGTTTGCAAAAAAAAAAAATAAACAACAAAAGAAAAAAAAAAAGTAAAATAACTTACTAGAGTTGCTTTATTAGTAATTTGCTTTAAAAAATATTAGTGATGATGGCACGATACCAATAATGACATAATACCAATAATAATACTACTATGACAATACCAATATAATAATACCAATGATAATATTTACAATGATACTAATAACAATACTAGTAATAAAACCAAATCTAAAAGGCAAAAAAAAAAATTAGTAAACAGAAAAAAAAACAAAAAACAAATAGAAAAAAAGAATATTACAATTTACAAAAAACTTATTTATTATATATAATCGACAATCATGAATATGATTTACTAATTATATAGAATCACTATGTGATGAATTACTACTTTATATATAAATTAAAGAAAAATTTTATAGTAAAAATTTTAAATAAAAACTTTAAAGTTTTATTGTTTAAAAGTTTTTTTAATAATTTAAAAAATTTTTAAGAAAGTTTATAAAATATATTTTAAAAAGTATTTTATAATTCACATTACCTATAGTCATCAAACAAATTTATACAACTTTAAACAATAACTAGTCTTTCTATTAAAGTAAAATTAAATATTTAAACCATAAAAATTATGTTTCTTTATCAGATTTACAGTTTATTTTTTTAGTAGCTTTTTATTTCATTAAATTAAGTATTAAAGTTAAATATTGGGTATTTTTATTAATAATTTTTAAATTTCAGATATCTAATCATCTTATTTTTATCTAATCAAAGTATAGACAAGTTACATGATTCAATAAGTAGAAAATATAAATACAAAAATCATATTCATTATATAATATACTACAAATAAATTTTATAATTGATATTTATTCTTATACTATAAGTTGTGTTTGTAAAACTGACTTATCAAATTAAATAAATTAGATAATATCAACCCTCTTATAAAACTTGTTGATAATATTTTATATTCATTAAAGGTAGAGTGTACGTAGATCATTTATTATATGATTTTTATAGTACTTTGGGATTTTATGCAAAAATTTGAAATACGCAACTAATAAAAGTTTTTTAAAACCACTATCAATCTTTACCAAAATTTGGTAATATACAGATTAAACCTTCTATTTATAGTAGTAAAATCTTTAGCAATTGTATTATTTTAAAAAAATATACTTCCTTATATAGCTAAATTTGTCTGAGGGCTTCAAATTTGTCTGGATTACACAAAAAACAAATAGTAAAAATATTCTAAAACAGATAATTACCCAATTAGAGTTGTGTTTACTATATAATCTGTTATACAAAAAATAGACCATGTATATTATATGAAAAATGATTTACGTATACTCTACCCTTGAAACTTGAAATTATAAAAGAGTTAATTGTTAATAAGTCCAGTTATTTAGCTTTAATAAATATTACATATATATATACTAAATTTCTCAACTGAATCTATAAAAAGTATTGCTATTTTGGTATCTGGTATTGTGAAATTGCATATAATGCAAAAAAAATTACCGTAAACTGCCGTATAAACAGCCCCCACATATCAGACCCTTCTCATTTTTACTAATTATTTTCTTTTTTTTTACTAATTAATTTTTTTGGTAGAATGTACCAGACCCGGGCTGTTTATATAGCAGTTTATGGTAATTTGATTTTTGTACATTCTTCTCTATAAAAATATATATTTATATAATGTAATAATAGTTATTTTAAATCAAAGCAGTACTTAATATTAAACACTATTGTACAAAATTACAAACTTTCATTTAATTAATTATACTAAATTTCATTTAAAGAATTTTACCAAAAAAAAAAATTATATTGTTATATATTGCAAACTATTTTCTATATAACAATCATTTTATTATGCACTCTAAAGCTTATTAATCTTAGCAAATAGAAACTATAGCATGTAATCAAAGATTGATATTCAAATTTCAGACTAATCTGCATTATTTGATGACTATAGATAACATGAACATACCAAACTTATTTCTAATAATTTTTTTGTAACTCAAATCTCCTTTACTATCAAAAACTAGTAAAATTAAAATATTAATTTAATTCATATACCCAATTACTAATACTTTATATTTCCAAAAATAAGCTACCTTTTTTGAACCAAAAATTACATGAAAAAACATAGATTAGCTTATTTTTGAATTGTTAAATTTTTGGAAAAATTAAAAAATGTACTAATAAAAAGTTGTCCAAATAATATTAAATTTTATTATAAGTATATTTTGATATTCTGAACAAGTTTTTTTTTTTTTTTTTTTAAAGTGTTCGCCTTGGGACCGAGGAATTTTTTATTCAAGATATTTGGGTCAGTGTTCCACTAAGGGCCATCTTCATTTGTTACATTGACGAGAATACAACTAGCCACATGTACAACTTTTGGTCGTCTAATTTAAGTAGTCCGCCCGAAGGTTGCCCCGCGGGTTCTACACTAGCTGCCATACCTGCAACCCGACTAGGGGATTGCCTATTTAATTCTGAACAAGTTTACTTAATAGTACTTTTGAGGTTTACTTAGTAAAATTTTAACTTTTATATGTAGCAATTGCTAAAAAGTAGCTTATTTTTAGAGTAGCTTATTTTTGAAAATATTTAGTAATCATATTGCAAAAAAATTCTTTAAGCAAGTTTTTCCACACTATAGAGTTAGGCTCTTTCTGCTCAAAAATATCATGCTAGTCTTTCTAATACGGAACTTATCATATCTACTCTCAATATTGTACTTTCTATTACAATGTTTAAATAGTTTACAAACACAACTAAGTTTTTACTTTAGTACTACTACTTTACTAAGCTACTTTAAAGATACCAACTAGACCAGTAGAAACTAAAAAAACCAAATAGTATTCCAGCAGGACCCTGAAATATATATAGATAGATTAGGTTAGTTTGCTTATTTTTGGTATTTTTATACAGATTTTTTCTATTTATAGTAATTTTTTGTTTATTTTTAAGGTTTTTTTGCAGATTTTTCTATTTTTGGGGGTCGTCTAAAGCCAGGTGCATTCATGTGATAGAAAGCCAATCAAATCGTAAAATTTGATCTTTACAGATCAGCCCGACAAGACAAAAACAAAGAAAAAAGTAAAAAACGCCGAAAATACAAAAAACGAGTGTCTAAACCTGTCTAGGAGCATTAATAAAAAATGTTGGGAAGACAATTTTACTTATAAGTCAAGCCATAAACCTAACCCCAAACTAACCCTCATCCTAATTTTAATTAAATAATCAAAAACATATAAACGCACCTTGCTTTAGCCATCCCCTATTTTTGTAATTTTATAATTAACCTAATCTATCTATATATATTTCAGAATCTTATTCCAGCTACTACAGAAACCAACTTCTGTTTTTCAAATAATCTTATTAAAATCAATACAATTCTAACTACCAAAAAAATTGAACTAAGTCTACTAATAACAAAGTAGCAAGATATTATACCAACTATGAAAACTCTTAAATAGCACTTTGAAATAATCACAGTTTCTAAATTTCTGCTTTAGCTCTCTTACTTCTCTGTACTAATATAGGACATCTTTAGCATTTAACCTAGTATATGAGTATTTTTACTAAATACTATATAGTTTTGGATCATCTATAAATAATGTTATATATCCTCGCATAGTAGCTCTTGATCTTTCTCTAAACTATATAAAATAAATTTTTAAAATTCATATATTTATATATAAAATTTTACAAAAACTTAGGTATTTTGTGATATAGTGATCTAATTTAAATAATTTTATTATCATTTAATTTATCTTGATAAACAAAATCTAATAATACCAAAATTATTCTATTTGGATCACTAGAGCAAAAGTTATATACAAAACCCTATTAGTTTTTTTAGTAATTTTATAAAAAAAAATATAACTAATAGTATTTTGTTAATTTAACTTTTGAACTAGTAATTTAAATGAAATAATTTTGGTACTATTTGATTTTTCTCATCGAGACAAATCGAATATACCAAAATTATTCAATTTGGACCTTTGGACAAAATTTAGACAAATTTTTATAAAAAATTATATAATATTTTTTTGACATCTCTTTATTTATCAGAAAAACATTATATTTTATATGATTTTATCTCTTCTTCTGAATAATGTTATTTATGAATACTCTCTTTTTACAAGCACTTTACTATTCTACAAGTACATAGCTAGTAGCACAAATACTACAACAAATACATATCTACTAATAGTGAACCAAGTTGACCTTAAAAAATCAACTTGACTAAGTTGACTTAAGTCGATTATAAAATTCGGTTATTAACTGAAAGTCGATTTCTTTATTTGCTCATATCATGTGACATGCAACGGCCAATCACAGTCTGAGTTACACTTAGATTAACAAGTTACACTTAGATTTACAGTTAACACTTGATTTTTGAGTTAACAAGTTACACTTAGATTAACGCTTGATTTTTGAGTTAATATAATTAATATCGATGTGTATAATTAAACAATTTAATTTTATTCTACAACTAGTTATGATTACGATTTTTAAAATAATACAATTTGCACAATTTCAATTTTTTTCTCCATTTACGCAATATTAGATTGTTTTATTTAAACATGCTCTTCAATTTAGTATTAATATTTCTAGAGCATCATATGGGTGGATTTGATTCATATGATGATAGGTTGTTATATTGTATATTACTAATGTACAATATAACAACCTATTATCATATGAATCAAATCCACCCATATGTTGTATTAGTTTACTCAATTGTATATATGTAATTTAATATCGATTGAAATTTTTTTGGGTAATGATTTTACCCAATCGACTAAGTCAGCTTTGCAAAAATCGGTTTAGTTAAGCCGATTAGTCGACTTAAGTCGATTTTACATATAAAGACTTGTATCACTACCTACTAACAATAGTTTAACAGTATTGTACATTTTGACCTTTTTTGATTTTGATATGTTCAAAATATTCAAATATTCAAGATTGTTCAAAGCTTGTTCAGGCTTTAATAATTAATAAATTTGTCTAAAAAATATATAATTATATATTTTTTCATATGAACATATTTCAGTTAAAATTAAAATAGAGTATTTTAATAAAATTTTAAATAAGGACCATGTCATTAATTATCTGATTATTTTTTATTAGAGGCATACCCCCTCTTTCTTTTTTAATATATATATAGTTAGGTTCTTATATATAATTTCAACTTTTTTTATCTTCTCTTTTCCTAAATAATCATCTAATTTTTGTTACTCATCTAATTTTACTTTATTTAATTGTCCAAGATTATTTAAAATTGTTTAAACTAATGTTAAAAACTGTTTTGTAACAATACTGCCTATTAGTAAACATTGTACTAGTAGAAATAAAACTATTCCAAAACTGTTATACTCTATATAGCTAATTTTCAAAACTCATTTACTACTATTATCCAAAAACTTTATCTAACAACTACTATTATTCACAATGCGAGAGGCTTTAATATAGTCTTTAAAAGATAGTCTAACAAAATGACTATATTAATTATGATATAGCTATTGCAAGCATTACAGAAACAAAAATATACAATAAAACCAACCTTTTCTTTTGTAACAACCTCTATACCAGGACTCTAAAATATATATGGAGGTAAGTCAGTAGAAAAGAAACAAATCATTTTTAGTAAAATTTTTTTAATTTTTAAACTAAAATATCTTGACAACTATTTAATCCAATTTGCTAAAAATTTTTTTATTTTAATCTTGAAATAATATAGAATTAAAATAAAAAAATTTATTAAAATTTATTAAGATAGTTGTTAAGATATTTAAGCTTAAAGTCAAGAAAACTTTTACTTAAAAAAAATTTGGCTCTTTTTTACTGACTCACTCCTATATAAATAGATCAAGTATGAGTTTGCTTATTTTGGGGTTTTTATACAGATCTTTTCTATTTATAGTAATATTTTTGCTTATTTTTAAAGGGTTTGCAGATTTTTTTATTTTTGGTAATTTTATAATAAACCTAATCTATCAATATATCCTCTATACCTACTACTAGTATTGTTATAAAACAGCTTTAAATAGTAGTTTAAACAATTTTAACTAATCTTGAACAATTAAATAAAATAAAATTACTTAAAATTTTATTAAATTAACCTATTTTAATTTAACTAAAATGTGTTTAGTATTATATAAGTAATCATATTTATTCAAAACTCTTTTTAACAATCCTTTATAACAAAAATTCCAAGAAAGCTGACTTATAAAAAACTGTATAGTTAGTATATCTAAATATAACAAAACTTTACCAAGCTGCTATCAGGTACAAAGTCTATTTACTAGATGTTCTGCACCTGAAATAGAAATGAAAAAGACTAGCTAACTTTTAAGCAAAGCTAATAATGGCACCGAAATTGATTTTTGAAAAAGGCCTATTTCGTCTTCATTAGAGAAAATTAAAAATTTTTTATAAGAAAGAGCAAATAAAATTTATATAGATATGCTCCTTATAATTTCATCTATTCAAAAAATTATTAAATAATTTCTTCTTTCAAGTAAAATAGGTCAAAAATAATTTCGTCTTCAAATTTTAATTTCAGATTTTAGAACCTGAAATAATTTTGTCCTCATGTATATGCAATAGCCAATCCCAATGAATACAAGGATGTTCCACTAGTCGGCGACTTGAAAATTGACGAATTGGTATAAGCAAGACAAGGATTCCAAAATATGTATAGATAGATTAGTTTAATTATAAAATTACTAAATATAGAAAGATCTGCAAAAAACTTTAAAAATAAACAAAATTACCATAAATAGAAAAGATCTGTATAAAAATACAAAAAATAACCAAACTACATCAGCAAATTTATAATAGCGTAATTTTACGTAAGGTCTTACGAACCATAATATAAGCAAAATATTTCGTAATATATTTTAAAGAGTAAATTTATTCATTGCCCATGCGATGCGCCTTATATATCACTCTCCCAATCAAATTTCAAGATCAGGGTAACGTTATATGATCAAAAATTCAAAACAAACGTTTATTTTGTCAAAAATCGTCTATAACTCAAAATTGAGTATATGAAACTACTCTTAGGATTCTAACAAAAAAAATTTCTTGCAAAATTTTTACTATAAAAACCTTCTATCCCCATACACACAATCTATACCTCACCCTAACCCTATTTAATGAAAAAATGGGTTATTTTAATTGGTTTGATTTTACATTACATCTAATTTTATGATCTGCGGCAGGTGTGACAACATCGCACGTGCGATGTAAATTATTTCTATTTTAAAATATTCAAAATACCAAATTTTTAAAATATTTTAAAGTAATTTTGAAATAATTCGAAATATACTACGAAATATTTGAACTGCTTTTAATATATTTTAAGACTAAGAAACCAAGCTAGATTAGTAGATCTGTAACCTGAATCACGTAGTGAATATACAATTAACAGTGCTACCTATGAAAAAGGAAATTAGCTATAAGAGCAAAATTTCATATAATTAGATTTTCTTTTTTGTTTTTTTTTTTTTTGTTTTTATTTCATTTTTTATTTTCAGTTCACTTTTTGTTTTTGGTTCATTTTTTTTGTTTTTATTTGTTTTTTTCATTTTTTTTATTTAACTTTTATTTTATTTTATTTCGGCACTTTACAAGAACACCTTTGCAAGAAAACTAAAAACTTTTCGAAACCTTGCCAAGCCAACACAAACTTCTGACACTTTGCAAAAACATACAACTGATGTCTCCAGCAATTTTTAAATTTCCAAGAACACTTCTTTAAAAAAATAAAGGTTTAGTTAGGACTTTATTTATTTCTTCGTTTGATATAATTTGTTTTTGTTTTTTGTTTTTTGTTTTTTTTAAATTTGTTTTATTAATTTATTTATTCCTGCACTTTGCAAGAAACTTTCTAGCACTTTGCAAGAAAACCAATCCAAACCTTTTCGGTACTTCGCGACTTTTTTGGCATTTTGCAAGAACTTTTATCTATCTTTTGCAATTTTTAAATTTGCAAGAAAGTGAACTTTTACTTCAAAGAAATGAAGATTTGGGCTTTTTATTTTTTTGTTTGTTTTTTTACTTATTTTTTTAATTTTTAATTTATTTTATTTATTCTTGACTTCTTTGAAACTTTGCGACTTTTCGGCACTTTACAAAAACACCAGCTTTAGCTTCTCTGGCACTTTGCAAGAATATACTAGAATTTGCAAGAACACTAACACTTCTAAGACATGTTTTTTTTATTTTTTTCACTTCTTTGAAATACTGTATTTAGAAAAAGAGAGCAAAACGAAGGTTATAGCCAAAACAAAAGAAATAGCCAAAGTAAAGTCAATAGAAATCAAAAAAGCAAAGATAATAGGGTAAACAAAAATAAGTATATAGGGCTAGTTTTTGTATATAGTAATAGAATTAGATATGACAAAATGCGAAAGTAGTTTAAAATATTTGTAATAATGTAAAAATAATACTATATAATAATGTAATATATAATAAAGTATGTAATATTAATTAAAAATGTATATTTAATAATATAAAAATATAATGTATAATAATAATAAATAAAAAAATAATCTTGGGTCCAATAGCATAGTGGTTATGCTTCAAGGTCTCAAATCGCAAAGTTGCCGATTCAAATCCAAGTGGCAGCAATTTGTAAAAGAAAGTCAGCCGGGCTAGGTTAAATTAGGAAACTAAAACACCATGAGATACTGGGACCCGAGACATCAATCGATGAATTTGATTCCTAGAATGGGCAGTGATCTGCAATCAAAGCTATAGCGATGAGGGCTGTGCCAGAACTCCAATTTGGATTAACCGAAGTCATGAGACATAATGTGAGGCCTAAGTCTGAATATTACGAGATACTACATAAACTCGTAGCACAGCAGTCTAAAAATTGTTTGCGGAAAATTTCTGGCCACTATGGCAGTCAGTACGACAGGTTGCTTTTGGGCGGTGTAAAAAGCAAGCCAGGAGAAATCAGATTACAATTGGTGGACATAAAAATAATAACTAAGATCATTATAAATCACCAAGAAAGTGATATGGCAAGACTGTCAAAGGAAAAAAAATAAAAAAATAAAAAATAAAATAAAAAAATATAAAATTTTATAATAAATTGTGAAATCTTGTGAAATAATATGAAAACTTGTAAAAAAGCATAATTATACGAATATGGAAAATTTGCAAAAATTTGCAAAATATTGCGAAACAATGTGAAAAGATTACAAAATGTACCTCCTGTGACACCTGTAAAAGGTAATTTGCATTTTTTTTATTGATCTATTTCGCAATATTATACAATATATTTTGAAATATTTTGAAATATACATGTAATATAACCGTAATATAACGTAATATATTATGTCATATATTGTGTCAATTGTAAGATTTTCGTAATATTATGGGCTGTAATATCTTATGTAAGATTACATATATATAATTCGCTGATAGTAATAGGCATTTTAAAAATTCTCTAAAATTTTATTAAAGATAACTTGGCACCCACATAACCAAATTTGATGAAAATTTTTTTATTCGAATTTTACAGTTCTATAGAATTCGAATAAAAAATTTTTATTAAATTTGGTCATGTGCATGCCAAGTTAATTTTAATCAAAGTTTGTAAACAATGGAAACTTGGTAAAAATTAATTAAGCAATTTGATTGGATGATCACTGGGTGGCAAAAATAATTTACTACCTGGGGTTGCACCAAGACAACTCCTAAAAAAAAAAACACTGTCAAAAAAATGTGTTAGTGGCTTTGTTCGCAAACTAGTATGACAACTCTTATTTATTATTAGAAAAAAGTTATTTCTTTATTTAAAAAAGTAACTTTCTTCATTTCTCTATAAAAAAAATACAACATCGTACTTCTTAAACTTTTTTACTATGCAGATTTTTATTATTATTATAAAAAAAATAAATAAAATTTATGCCATGATTTTCTGATAAGTACCTGGCTTTAGCCGCCCCCTAAAAATGAAAAAGATCTATAAAAAAATAGCCAAAAATAAGCATTAATATTACTAAATATAAAAAAGATTTACAAAAAAATAGTCAAAATAAGCAAAAGCAAATTGTCACCTATCTATAGATAGCTCATAGTTCTGGTAGAACAGGTATCACTCTACCTGGTTTACTAAAAATGCTCTCTATAAGGTATGGCTAAAATCTCAGGTTACTTTTTATAGTAAATTAGCTTCCAAAAGAGATATATTAGAAGGAATATAGAGCATAGATAGAAACAAAAGGGTTTAAATAGGCAGTCTCATAGTTGGGTTGTAGATATGGCAGCTAGTGTAAAACAACACCAAAAGTGTAAGTAGCTAGTTGTACTCTTATTACACAAATGTAATATAAAACCTAGTCAACATAATTGGACTTATCTGTTTGTACCAATAAAGTACCAGAGCACTTAAGTGGTCACCTTAATATTAAAAAAATAAAAAATAAAAAAAAATAAGATAATATTTCAAGAGCAGAAGTGAAACAAAGTGTATTGTTTAACAGTAGAATTAGTTCAAAATCTTGCTTTGATTGGTTAATATAATAATTATTACGTTATCACATTTTTATATACAAATAACATCAAGGTAGATTCTAAAACATACAAATTAAGTTTTAAACAAGCATTGGGAATCACTTAATACAATATATTAAATAAGTAGCTAACATGACATTGTCATGCAAACTATAAACAGAAAATATATGTGTTATGTATTAGAACTGCCCTTTTTTACATGTAAATCATTTTGAAAAACTTGGATTTAAATGATAGTCTACAAATAATAAGGCCACAAAAAATTAATCAAAACCTATCCGGGTCAAAATTTGGAAACCTCGAAAAACATTTTTTTATATGTTTAATTACCGGGTAGGATTTTAAGAAAAATTATATAAATTTTTATAAAACATTTTATATGAAATTTTTTTTTTTTTTAAAAAAAAAAGCCGGAAACCAAGTAATTAAATTTGTATGGCCTAATACACAAAATTTTTTACTTCAAGTTCATTTTGTGGATCGTTTTATTATACAATTAGCTATTATTGCTTATGACAAACTTTTTTATTGAATAGATATCTATTCAAAAATCAAATAAAATAATTTTTCAAACAATTGTAAAAAAGGGCTGCTTTAATACGTAACACTCCACATGATTTCAAATTTAGAATAACGTGATGAGTACCAATTAAACTAATATTGAGCAAAACTTGTCGAATAACTGGCAAATGAACACATGCCGTTCCGCGGCACGTTGGGGTGTGCGTTTGACAAAACTATATGCGGTACCATAGAAAAATAATTATTGAAGTTTTTTTTAAAATTTAATGATCAGGATAGTGATCAAGATAGTGACTGGGATTATTTGTCACTTTTTATATATAATTTATAGTAAAGAGTGACTTGTATGTTTTTAGATGTCTAGAGCGAATAGCTTTATTTTTCTTAATAATTTTAGAATAAATCGATTCTTAAACTCCTTTATAACAAAGTTACGTTGAAACTTTTTTAACATTAATATATAAATTTCAAGTTGACTACAAACATTCTGTTTCATGTTGTAAACTATACTAAGAGACGTATTTTCATTATGAGCAAAAAATTTAATACTAGAATACAAAATTTTTAAGTAACTTTGCTATAAAGGTGTTTAAGAATCGATTTATGTTAAAATAATTGAAAAAAGTAAAGCTATTCGTTCTAGACATCTAAAAACATACAAGTCATTCTTTATTATTAAATTATATATAAAAAGTGATAAATAACCCCAGTCACCTTGATCACTATCCTGATCATTAAATTCAAAAAAATCCTTTATAATTATTTTTTATTTGGTACCGCATATAGTTCAAACATATTTATCGCACACCCCAGCGGCACGTGTAGTTTCGACAACTTGCCCAATATTGGTGTTAACTGGCAATTTATGAACATGGTTATCTGCTGAGTTTTAATTTGAATTAACACAATGATTTCGGAACCTATCGGATACGAGTTTCTGAAAATTTGAAAATATCAAACATTGCGGCTGGCTGATATAACAGGAAAAGCTTTGATTCATTTTCAAAT
Source organism: Gigaspora rosea (assembly GCA_003550325.1). Taxonomy (NCBI): domain Eukaryota; kingdom Fungi; phylum Glomeromycota; class Glomeromycetes; order Diversisporales; family Gigasporaceae; genus Gigaspora; species Gigaspora rosea. The sequence continues at coordinate 166,048 of QKWP01000765.1, forward strand.
CGATTCTAACAGATCTTGGATTTAAAATTTCCAATCACTAACACCAATATATTAAGGTATTTGCATTAACTATTTTTACGCTCTATGCCTAAAGTTAGCCGGTGGGGAAGATGAATTAGACGCATTAATAATCTAGATCAGAAGTCCAGAAATTTTTTTTGTTTAGTATTTATTAATGTGGAATTTGATAACTAAATTTGGATTTGGGACTAAAATGCTGACAGAATTTTAGCTTAATTTTATAAATTCGCCGTGATGATAATTAATTTTCAACAAACTAGTATTTCCGAAAATGCTATTTTTAATAAAATATTTGCTAAAGACAATGCTAAACCGAACATGTCAATAAAGCCGTAAAAAAATAGTAGTGTATTTAAATAGAAAAAGAAACCAATTTTTGACTAACATTTGTTTTAAAAACTATAAAAACAACGGAGCATAACCAAAATAATCAACTAAAATAAAATAACAATCCATATAAACATAAAATTTAATTAATAAAATTAATATTAAAAAATTTTAATTGAAAATTTGCTTGAAGACTTGGTCGAAATTTGTCTTAGATAATCTAAATTATAAAACTAAAATGTTCGAAATCTAGGAACATGAAGTACATGAAGTACAATTCCATCCGCCGAGACTGCACTCAAGAGTGCAACGGTCACACGTACATGCGAGTGCAGTGAAAGATCCGTTATTATGATCCTTGCATTCATTGCAGGACCACGATTCAGGACAGGTAGCAGCGCACATATTGCAGAACATATTTCGATTTGCTTGCCGTTTTAACGAATCACCAGAAGTTAATGGGGTTGCTAAAGTAGCAATAGCAAAGACAGCCAAGAATAAAAAGAGGCCGAATTTCATTTTGACTATACACCTTTAATTCCACTTTATTGAGAAAATAGGTTTGGGTTTGATTTTATCCATTTTATATTGTTAGAATGATGTCATATACCACCGACAGCTCATTTAGCCGACACATAAAGTAACAAGCTATTACTTGTTATTGGTCATGTTGTTGATGATGACTGATTATTCACCTAAGATGTTGAGATATAACGGTGGCCCTTGACCACCGTTATGACGTAGCATCCGCCGCGAATAAATTAGCGATTATCATCAACAATTTGACCCAATAACTTGGTTATCGTATATTTCTGACGTAAGCACCTGGCCATTTATTATGCATCTTGTTGGGTCACTTCTAAACGTGATACACAAATTTCGCTTACCTCCAATAGGAGATAGAAGTGACCCAACAACATGCATGAAAATGACTAGGTACTCACGTAAGAAATATACAATGTATAACTAAAAATATTGCCTATAACTAATCAAATAATCTGTTTCTACGAGTGTTACAAAACATAAAAGGAAAATATTAATCATAAAAGGGGAAAATGACGTATTCTGTTAGGGTGTGCTATAGTAGTGAATTTTAGGAGCGTAGCTTTATAGATTTTGATTGTTTTTGTACAAACTTAAATGCATATCCTATGGGTGTCATTGTATCACTCACACAAATAATAATAAATGCACACATTATAACTTTATGTTTGAGGCATTTCATATCGGTTTGATCACAAACATAATAATACGTAATGCAATTACAAAGTGAAGATCATTGATCAATTTTTTTACTATTCTCTATTACAATTATAAAAAAGTGATATTGCACCTATTTTTATTTCTCCTGAAGTATTTTATTGAATTATGGGTGGCGCATGACGAAACCGTTCATCAGATGACGAAATGACGAATGTCGCAAATCATGACGAATGACGCAAATAATGACGAATACGAAACTTATGATGAAACTCACGATGAATAAATAATTCATAATGATTAATGAAGCACATGACTATTATTTGGTTACGTATCACTAGAGATGGGCACGCGCGGGATCCGCGCGTGATCCCGCGCGTGATGCGAGGGGTTTTTTAGAGCCCGCGCGGGATTTTTAATATGATACCAAAATAAAATTATCTGGCCGACATTACCATATCATCTGGGCAGCAATAATATAATATCTGACCTGCATTACATATTTAGGCCAATTCATCGATGTATAGAAGTTACGTATTTGTATATCTGTTTCAATCGAAGAGTTTGTAGTAATACGACCGATCTAACTCTAATAGTTACTGAGAAATTAGTTTCTGGTTTACTCAAATAAAGGTATAAAGGTCTCTTCATTACAACTCTTACTTATTTCCTTTATTTTCTTTAAGTAAAATCGAAGGGAATCTCTCTGACTTTATTAATTTGAAAGCTTGCGCTTATATACATTTAAATTTAATATACTCACGTTGACATGCTATCTAACACACTAACGTGCTATCCAGCATACTGACGTGTTATCCAGCATACTGATGTGTTAATAAAAGATTTTTTTTTAAACCTAACACGATTACGTGTTATCTCAGACTTTCGAGTCTGGTAACTGTTATTCTAATACAAACGTTATATGCGAACACGTTATATATGAACACATTATATGCGAGCACATTAGCGTGTTAACCCGTTAGCGTATTATATTATTTAAGCAAAGGGAAGATAATATAGGAAACATAGTGTAGAACAGGTCCTTTCAAAATTAACTAACAAAAATGGTAATGATACTAAATAAAGAAAAAGGTGGTTTATATACGTACAAATTTGGGTAAAAAATTCGAATCTCTAAGGCCACAAATTTCAAATTTTTGAAATACTTAATATATAGATACGTGCATTTCTGTCGAATTTATTTATTTCTTCTTATTTTTAATAAATAAATTTATAAGAAATAACTAATTTGAATACGAAAATTGATTTCATTAATTATTTCTGCATGGTTTTTTATTAGACACAAAAATTAAGAAACCTGAGATTTGTGATCCTACCCCGCGCGGGATGCGCATCATGCGCATGATCCGAACATGACGCGCGGGATTTTTGGAGAAGCCGCAATTTGCCCATCTCTACGTATCACTTAATAGAAGTTTATTTCACAGACAATTAATTCATAGACAAGTTTATTTTAAAGACAATTAATTTACAAACAGCTCATTTTACAAACAGTTTATTTTATCAATAGTTCATTTTATAGATAGTCTTTAATAGCAAACAACTTCTGAATTAGCGTTAAAGATTGTCAGCAAAATGAATGTCTATAAAATGAACTGTCTATGAAATGAACTATCTGTTAATTGTCTTTAAAATAAAACATGCCTATGAGTTAATTGTCTATAAAGCAAGGTATCTGTGAAATAAACTTCTATAAAGTGATACGTATCCCTATTAATCATTCATTTCATAATAGAAATAAATTAGTCTATGGAAGTTATTTTTTTGTTGATATCTATCTGGTCTATTTTTTTGGTAAATTGATCCGGCATTTCCTGGTGATCTGCATTAATCACCCAGAGATCCAATAAACTATTAGCAATAAAAAAAATCATCGGCTTCAGATAATGTAAAGCTAAAAATTAATCTTTTTATGGGCTTTTAATTTTAGTGGAGTTAACTATTTGTAACTTACGATTTGATAGAAAAAAGGTTCGCTATTAATTAAACAATTACTATGTTTTTATACGAAATGATGAGTCTTTAAAATGATAAAATAACAATAATTTTGAAAATTTTAAGATTCAGGATATCAATAATCGGTATAAAAAGCTCGTCAAAAGCGGAACAATTGTGCGTTTACATCTTATTAGTAAATTAATTTTGTCAAGAGAGTTTCGCCAACTTTAGTGGCTGTGCCAGATAAAACCATTGGTCATTGGCAGAATAGTTGCGCACTCATCATTAGTTGTTTATCAAAGAACTATTTGCTATAATTATAATAGTTGCGTTAATAGTTGCGTCACTCATCATTACTTAGTGAAATGTATATTCAAAAAATAATAATGTCAAATTTTTACATATGTTATCCGGTGTTACACTTGAAAAATTAAAATTTTTCTTTCCGATAGCCCTATTAGAATCCCGTGATTGAATTATGTCGATCAATTTGAACTCTTGAACCATAAACTCTGATCATCGATTTGATCGATAACTGATTGACATATGAATATTCTTTACTATTTCTTTATTTGTTACTATATATATCTCTGTTATTTACTATTTTGTTATACGTATACATATCATTTCTTATTACTTTATTGGGACATTATACTAAAGATTGGATTGAAGTCTTTTATAAATACGATAATCGATCGGAAGATGGATCGACTGTTATCACCCCGGCCCTCGTTTACACCAACACGTCTGAATAAGAAGTCTTTAGTACATGTCTCATGGCGACACTTGAATATTTGGCTTATTTTGGATGCCTCAAGGCAGTATTGTCACTTGGACGTGTGCATACTATGTTTTTTGTCCAACGTTCAAGATTGTTCAAAATCGTCCAAGCCTATGTCCCATGTTTAACTAATCAATAAAGTAATTTAAAAAATATATAATTATATTTTTTTTAGGTGCTAGACTTATTGGTGAAAAATTAAAATAGATTATCTTAATAAAATTTTAAGTAATTTTAATTTGAAAAAATGTCCAAAATGTCCAAAAAACGTCCAAATGACAACACTGCCTCAAGGCATTCAAATATTTTTAGGAATCTGCTAATACATTTCAAAATTTTATCTTTACAGACGGAACTTTTAAATAAGGCAAAGGTGTGGTTGAAATTAATATGATTAATGAAGGGATTGGTGTTGAAAAGAATCGAATGATTCTAAAAATAAGTTGGCCGCAGATAAAAGTTTTCTTGAATAGAGTACTGTAATTAATTTATGTATCTGAAAACATGTATTTAAAGGCTCAAATTCTGCCTTCAATAAAGACTTCGACTTCGATCGGATCCTTTGTTTAATAATAAACCTTGATCCTATATAAGTTAGTAGGCATTTCAAAGCCAAAGGCAACTTATATTTATTTTATTATCGAATTCTCAACACTGCTTGTTAGCATTACGTTGCTGTTTTGTTATTTGTTTTATTAGTTATTTTATTTATTGTTTGATTATTTTGACACTGCTGCTGATACACATTTCGATACACTGATATTTGATTGTTTTATTGATAATACATTTAAGACTATAGATAGATTTATTTGACTGCTGTATTGTCTGATTGTTTTTGCTGATTAACGATTGATGTCGTTAGATAACCCTTTGTCTAATTATATATCTGATTTACTAGGGTTGGGGCATGGGAAGTTTTTGAGGCATGCCCAGAGGGGCATGCCTTTGACAAGGGCATGCCCTCTATAAAGATTATAATTGGTTAATTCATATAAGTCAACTGACCAATAAATTAATATACTAAACTTTATTTTACTATCTTTTTTAAACCTTTAAAAAATACTTTACTTTAGTCTGCTATTTATTAAGAAATACTATCTTGTTTATATAAATTTAGCTTTTATAATTTTAAATTAGCTATAAGTATCAACATAATATTTGCTTTTTAAATCTTTAATTTCTTAATTTTTTTGCAAAATAAAATCTAATTATTACAGCAAATTTATAAAATTAAAGTATTTTAACAAACTATAAAATGCATTATTTATTATTGATTTTTGATCATTTCTTATTATAAATTATATAGATAATTTTTTTTTTTTTTAAGATGAGGTTGTGCCTCGAAGACTTTATTATTAAGTATATGTTTGTATATATTATGTGATACAATATTATACTATATTAAGTACAAGAGACTCGGACATTCTTGACTATCTGTGACCTAAACCTACTAGAGCTTTTCACACCCCATTTTTTGTATAACCTGGATTTTTTGGACTACTCCCTATTTTGTTATTCCGCTACTTACTATATTCTCTGCTTCTCTCATATTGCCGATCCTATACTTCCAAATAGGTGCAAGGGCCTTGCCCAGATGATCGTAACCTCAGGGTTACTTCCTAAACCTTGGTGTCCTGAGATTACCCATGCGCTGGTGGGGCACAAGCTAAGCTTTGTCCACTACTCTCAGTAATCTTATCGCATATTACCGCAGATATACTATCTGGATTGGTTAGCAGATACTTCCCCTAAAGGTAGGTGAGCACCGGCTGTATTGCGTAACTAGCCCGAGTGAGAACCACCCCTATCCTCAGCAAGCTCTCACTTCACCTATGTGACACAGCTACTCCCAACTGGATTTCGTAATATATTTCTGTACTACTTCCAACTTCTTGTAGAACGGTTGGTGTTCTACCGTTAGTTAGACCAGGGAGCTATATTTCGTGCATTGTACTTCCCACCGGGTGGTTCGTCATTTTGTTCGTATCTCCAATTCGCAGATCTACCTCTATAGTAGTATTTTCCTTCCAATTTAGGTTTGGTACCGGTGCCAGAGGTGTTCCTTATCCAGTTTAGTCAAATTCTTTACCACAGGTCCCTTTGTGTTCACCACTTTTCTCACCACTCAGGTTCATGTTACAGTCATGTCACCCTCCCAATCAAGATCCCAAGACCGCCTTAGGGTTGTTGGTGCTACCTTGCTCTTGCCTACCAAGGAATTACTCGCACAACCTTCGTGTAATGGACCGTCATCTATGGTGCCAACCCTCCACAATGGATCTCCTTCCGGAAATTCCTAAAACCAGATTCATACTTCACATGGACTTTTACAGGGTCTTGCATCCGAATTTTTTCTAGAAACCGCTTCTAGTAGGATTCGAACCAAAGACCTTGGCTGTGAGGGTTGAGCATCTAGACCACTAGACTATGGAGCCCCAACCCTAATTATATAGATAATTTCTAACCCATCTTTTTACAAAAAAATATGTTAGATGTTATTTATATGATTTTACAATAAGAAATATTGAAAACAATAGTAAATGATATAATAGAACCCCTAAATATACATAGATAGGTCAGGTTAATTATAGGGCTACTAAAAAAGGAAAGATCTGTATAAAAAACTTCAAAAATAAGCAAAAAAATTACTATAAATAGAAAAGATCTGCATAAAAAACCTCAAAAATAAGCAAACTTATATCTGACCTATCTATGTATATTTCGGGTCCTGATGCAATATTTTATTTTATAATTTATAAATATTTCTGATAAAAATAAAAACCTTACAAAATTTGCTTAGATAATCTAAATAGAAATAACTAAATTAGAGCTATAGCTATGCTATAATTTTTTTTTTTTAAATTTCTTCGGGCGTACTTCCGAAGCCGCTATTGGCGGTCTTTATTAAGGTCATTGGTCTTAGGGACCCTACGGGCCCTCTACATTTTCATTACATGTTCAATTTCTATTTTTAATTTTGTCCTACGAAGTTTATCCTAACCTACTCCTCCTTCCTCTGGTTTCTTTGGCTGAGTCCAGCCGGTCCATCATTCGGTGCGCTCCTTCTTAGATCAACTTTAAGGAGTTAGTTTACTCCGCCGATATGCTTGTATAGGTCCTTTTTTCGTCGCCGCCAGGTACTACCTTCTGAATTCGGATCGGGTCTGGTTTTCCTCGTGGACTTTTCCTTTTATAGTGGATGGTCCTTATATTTACGATGTTTCTTGTCAGATTTTTCCTTTTCTGGATGCTGCATGACCAATGTAGCTATGTCACGCTACTCTGTTATCGCTGTAGTACCTCGTCCGGAAATGGGAAGAAGTGCAGTTCCTCATCACAGATCCTTGACACTCATGGTTCCAACACAGTTTTTGTCATTCACTAGACTCGAACCGGCGACCTTGCGAGTGCGACCCCGGAGCGCTAACCATTGTGCTATCCGACCCAGGGTTCTATAATTTTTTACTATGGTTCTGGTATACTAAATTGTCCAATTATATTCCTTTAAAGTCACATAATCAAATCACATGATAGGGGCATGCCTTTGGCCAAAGGGCATGCACTAGGCATGCACCAGGGGGCATGCTCCCTGAGGCATTCCCTCTAATACCGTGCTTCCTACAATTTACCCCTTTTTGACCCCTTATACCCAATTCAACTCCTTTTACACCAAAGTACTCTAACTCTTTCGTAATTCTTTCTTTAGATTTCTCTGCTATTAACTCATAAATATCATTTACTATCCTAATAGCTCTACTGGCGGGTCTGATATCTCTCAACCGGATAGTAACATTTGGTGCCTATTGTGTGGAATTTTACACCGCACTTCAGATTTTGCCATTTTTAAATATTTATGAATAATTTTGAACAACATTTTCGAAATATTCGAAACCACAACCTTCATTATTATTTCTTTGGAAAAACTCCGCAGGCCATTAATTATCTTGTTAAGCACTATTGTGACGAGTCGTGTATAGTTTGTTTTCCTCCAGTAGAAGACCTTTTTTTATAGTTTCAAAATTTTTGGACTTGGTATAGTGCTTCTTTTACCACCCTCCAGTACTCCCAATATACGTACGTCGATTTGAAAGACTTATTGAACTTGGACTTAAGAATATTCCCGATAGATTACTCCTTCAATTTATTTTTAGCTTTCGATACGGAGAAGCCGAGGATTTCCCTACCTTTGTAACTAGGTTCCTAACTACATATCAAGAAACCTATTCCTTACTTTGTAGAGGTTCGCAGACAAATTTGCCTATATAATTACTATAAATATACCTCTGATCTAGTTTTTTAATCATTTAAGATATTTAAATAAAATTTGGTATTATAATATTTAAGAACAATGATTATATTTTTGAATTATTTAAACTTATATTATAAGACAAAAAGTTTATGTTGCTTATAAGCTGAAAATATTAAATTTTAAAGAAATTTTTTAACCAAAAAAATATTTTACAATATCTTGGCGAATTCTTTAAATATTGGTTTTAAAAATATAGTTTCTTATACAACTTTGTAGTTTATATAAAGGATGACAACTTTTATTATTTGACTTTAAATGATTTACTTGTAAAAATTAGGACTTGTGTTAGGAGTAAAAATTTTTTTATAGACGGGAACATATAAAATTTGAGAAAACCTAAAGAAAAAATTCTATAGTAAAAGTTCCAAAACAAAAACTTTAAACTTTTATTACACCAAAGTTTTTTAATAATTTTAAAAAAATTTTATAATAAAGTTGATAAAACAGAACTAATATTATATTTTTTACTTAGAAAGTATATAGCTAAAATTAATATTTAAGGTTTTATTTAAAAAATTTAAAATTTTAAAATTTTCGCAGGCAAATATGCCTGCATAACAAATTAAGGATAGGTTTAATCGAGATCTCTTTAATAATCCCAATAATCTCAAAGAAGATACAGAAGAAAACGAATCTGCTAATATGGATCACGACATTTTCTAAGACCTTGATAATTTTTTGGCTAACAATGATGATAATGAGAACATTGAAGTTCCTCAACCCAAGTTCCTATCTCTATTGCTAACCTAATTGCTGACGGTCGACCTGACCCTATGGCCCTCCTTGCGCAGCAGACCGGAAATTTTGTTATCTAGCTACAAGCTGCCCCAGTATCTCAGATTAATATACCCGCCATCAATATTCTTGCACAACATTGAGAATTGAACTTGGTCCACTATCCTGAGTTTTCAGCTGGAGAACAAGACCCGATTTCGTGGTTGGAAGATGTGGAGAAAGCTTTTGAAGCTAACCAGGTGCAGGACGCTAGGAAAATTCTGGTGATTGTACCTAAACTTAAGGGTGCCGCCGCCACTTGGTGGGTCACTAATCAGGCTCAGTTGGCCCCTATTGATCGATAGAATGACCGTCTCAATCTCGATATAAGTTTTCGACCATCCTTCATAGCCCACTTCAGGACACCGGCACTTGAGAGTAAATGGTTTGCTCAACTCACCCAGAGGAAACAAGGGATAAGTGAGGATGTTGATTCTTATCACAGGCTGTAGAAAAATTGCTCTGCCATGTCGAAGCTGGTGAACATCAATATCCTAAAAGTGCAAAAGCCCAAATGTTTATTAATGGACTTCGTTCTGAACTTTCTACTTCAGTTGGCCCGTTTTTATCTAACTCTCTAACTGCTGCATATGAACGTGCTAAAGTGTTCGAAAATTCTTTTAAACAAAACCCTTATTATTATAATCCTTATTTACCTGCTTCTACTTCCATGCCACAGCAACTAGTTCTTGTAACCCTTCCTGTGATAGTCACTCCTCCAGTTCAAGCTCCTTCTAAAACCGAAGAGGCTATTGTTAAGCTTGGAGAAGCCTTTACAGACATGGCAGCCCAACTTAAGGAGAGTAAAGAAGCGCCCCGCTGAAATTGGAACTCACCATCCCGGTACCCTTGTTATCAATGTGGACAGACCGGACACTATGTATGAAATTGTCCTCAGCCTGCCTACCTAATATCTGGAGCTGTGGCTACTGGTAGCAATGCGATCCCTGTAAACCAAAATAGTCAGTCCTCCGGCCCCCATCAATAATAATGGAAACGGTCATGATGGAGCTGTGCCCAATAATGCTCACACTTTTTTGAACCTTCATGCTGATGACCATATGTTTATAACAGGAGAAGAAAGTGAACGGCCTAGTCAATCTACCCAGTTTAAGAAACAATGAACTGCGGAAGGTTCGGTTAAAAAAAAAACAGAGAGAAGAACCTGTACATCCAACTGAGACAGTGACGAATCCTCTATCTCAGACCAAGACCAATCGGGCTCCAATCATCCGAAAAAAAAATCCTCAATGATCCTCCGCAAATATCGGCCCTTGTACCCCTCTACTCATTGTGGCCGATATCCGAGATAAAACGGCCAATATTACCTTCGGACAATTACTTCGGTCGGTTCTTGCGATATGCACATAATTGGTTTTGGGACTTCGAAAGAAAGTCACCACCAAAAGGAAGTCCCGGACTTTTGTTAATCTCCAACCAACCCCTACCTCTACGGCCTTGTACTGTGACTAGTGATGCCACCGAAATTGATTTTTGAAAAAGGCCTATTTCGTCTCCATTAGAGAAAATTAAAATTTTTTATAAGGAAGAGCAAATAAAATTTATATTGATATGTTCCTTATAATTTCGTCTATTCAAAAAAAGTATCAAATAATTTCTTCTTTCAAGTAAAATAGGTCAAAAACAATTTCGTCTTTAAATTTTAATTTCGGGTTTTAGAACCCGAAATGCTTTTGTCCTCATGTATAACTGTGATGCAGTTGTTTATAATAAAATTATTCCACTCATAGTGGATAGTGGTTCTTCCGGAAGTGTTGTCTTTTCTCATTTGTTGAGCGAGCTAGGTGTTAAAGTCGAAAGGCCTTCCACCGTCAATATGGTTAATGTTCATGGACAGAGCAAACATGCTATTGGAAAAATTTCCAATTTTCCATTTTTTGTAGGAGGAGTAAGGATTCTGATTGATGTTGTTATTACGAATGCTTTGTTATATCAAGCCATAGTTGGAAATGATTGGTTATCTAAAGTCCAGGCGAAGATAGATTATAATGCTTCCGAAATGACACTACATTGGGAGAATGAAGAAATTATAGTTCCAGTTGAATTTTGTCAAATATAGCATAGTCTGATACAAGAAAACTATAACCCAAAAATTGGAAATGAAAAGAAGGAAGAGGACGAAAATAACTTGAGATAGATGGAGAAGAGGAAGTTGAGGATGAATACGAAGAAGAAGAGTTAGAAGAACGGCTGTACGGATTTTTGGAAGAGGTGGATATTTCTTACTTTTATAATCCTTCGAATTTTACTTTAAATTCTGATGAACAGTTCCTTTCTGATGACCCCAATGATATTCCTATCGGCCTCCCTGAACTTCCACCCGATTATTATGATGACTCAGATGAAGAAGATGCTGTTTTTCTGTATAATCTTGTTCCTGAAGGACGGGGTGTTTACGAAGCATGGTAGGAAATGAATAGCAACGATGACTATCAGAATGATGATAATGAGTACGTTTCTGAGACTGAGGAAGAAAGTTTCAAGGAAGACCAGAAGTTTTTCTTTGATGAACATCTCGAGTCAACTTCTGAATTAGATATAGGACTGATTGAAGAAGAAGCTCGAGGTAGTATGCATGAGTTTATTCTTGAGTATAGAGACCTTTTTGCTTGGACTCTGCAGGATTTAGAAAGGACTAGCTTGGTCATGTATAAATTTTTACTGCCGAAGCCCCTCCAGTTAAACAAAAGGCCTATTAGACTTCACCGATAGAAAAAGATTTTTTGAAAAATGAAATTGCCAATATGCTGGCGGGTGACATCATTCGACCTTCATCCAGCCCTTGGTCTTCCCCCATAGTACTGGTTAAACAAAGAGATAAAATTCGATTCTGTATCGACTATAGGAAGCTTAATACTGTGACCAAGAAGGATAACTATCCTTTGCCAATTATTAATGACCTTCTTGATACTCTCAAAAATTCTTCATGGTACACATCCCTGGACTTAGCTAGTGGATACTAGCAGATAGAAGTAGATCCTAAGGACCGAGAAAAGACGGCCTTCATCTGTCACTTAGGGACCTTTGAGTTTAATGTTATGCCTTTTGGCTTGACGAATGCCCCGGCCATGTTACAATGTTTAATGGATCAAATTTTTCAAGGTATTAACGGGAAATTTGTCGTTATATATCTTAATGATATTAATATTTTTTCGTCAAGTCTTGATGAGCACCTCCAGCATTTGAGGGAGGTTTTTAGACATCTCGATGGAGCTGGTTTGAAATTAATTCATGTAAGTGTCACTTTGCGAAAAGAGAGCTTAAGTTTCTTGGGTATATCGTTAGTGCCCAAGGAATTTCGACTGACCCTAAGAAAGTTGAAATAGTCTGAAATTTTCCTGTCCCTACAACCCTTTGGCAACTCCGTGGATTTTTAGAGTTGGCTTCCTACTACTATAGATTTATCAAAGATTTCTTGAAACTTGCGGCTCCCCTTAACCTTCTTTTGAAGAAAGGAGAAAATTATATCTGGACCCCTTTACAACAAGAAGCCTTTCAATTATTAAAAGAAAAACTTACTTCCGCTTCTATACTTGCTTATCCGAATTTTGACCAAGAATTTTTGTTGTTTACCGATGCTTCAGGAATTGCTATTAGTACTATTCTCTTCCAAAAGGATGTTCAAGGTAGAGAGAGAGTTATCTCGTATACCAGTCGAACCTTGACTTCAGCAGAAAAGAATTATTCAGTCATGGAACAAGATGTTTAGGCGTTATATGGGCAGTGACCTACTTTTATCAGTATCTTTACAGCATCCGATTCATCTTGATTACTGACCATTCAGCTCTCAAATTTTTGATTAATCGAAAACTTCCTCGAGGACGTGTGGCCCGTTGGATTTTATCTCTACAAGAATTTGACTTTACCATTAAACACCAAGCTGGCAGACAACATACTAATGCTGATTCCTTGTCCCGAATTTCTGAACCATCCGATATTTCCTCCGAATTGCTTCTCTTCTGACTATCTGCTACAAATATCCCTTTTTGTTATCATCTATCAGTATTTCTTTTTTTATTTATCATTTTTACTATGATTTACATTTTTGTTATATTTCTTTGTCTTGTCAAAATATCACTACAATGGATTCTGAACTTTATAAACCATTTTTTGATTATCTTACCAACCCAACTACTGTGAAACCCCCCAAAAAAAGCGTTTAATTACCCAAACAAGACATTATATCGTTACTAACAATTTACTGTTTAAAAGATCAAGACAACCCTCTCACTGACTTCTTCGAGTGCTGTTACCCCATGAAGTTCCTGCTTTTCTTTTTAGTATGCACTCGGACCCTTTGTCCAGACATTTTAATTTTTATTCTTCTCTCCAGCGAATTTCTTAGAGATTTTTTTGGCCGCAGATAGGAGAAGATATTAAGGAATATGTAAAGTCCTGCGATGCTTGCCAGTGAAAAGGAAAACCCCGAACACGTGAACCACTTTACCCAATCAAGATTGGTCAATCCTTCGATCGTATAGGGATTGACATTGTTGGACCCTTAGTTCCCACCAAATCTGGAAAGAAATATATCGTTGTTGCCACCGAGTATCTCACCAAATGGCCAGAAGCATGTGCCCTATCAGAAGCAACCGCCTCAACTGTCGCTACTTTCTTAATTGAAGACGTTATTTGTCAGCATGGTAGCCCTAAAGAACTCTTATCAGACCAAGAAAACCATTTTGCCAACAAATTGGTCAATCATATCTGTGACCAACTTCAATTCCAGCATAGGTATTCAACTGCATATTACCCCAGACCAATGGGTTGGTCGAGCATTTCAACCAGACCCTTTATGAAGTTTTATCCAAGTGTACTATTCAATTTCATCTTGATTGGGATCAATTTATTTCTCCCGCACTCTTTGCCTATCGGACTACTCGACATGCTGTGACGGGTTACAAGCCCTTCTATTTGCTCTACGGGAGAGACGCTATTCTTCTAAGTGAAGTTGCCAAATTAAACTTGCCACTCCCTTTGAATAAAGAAGATTTGCAGTCCAACATTTTCAGAAGAGCTGGCATATTATTAGGAGATATACCGGAAATTCAAAGAAAAGCACAGAAAAAGACTGAAAGATCCCAATTACGCCAAAAGAAGCGCCATGATCAGAAATATGCTATTAAAAGCTATACTATAGGAGATCAAGTCCTTTGTTGTAAATTGTTTCTAGAAGGGACTCATAATGACAAACTGAAAGAAAATAGGAAGGACCTTTTTACATCCATGACGCTCTTGGTAATGGTGTTTATAAACTTAGGACTATGGATAATAAGATGCTGAAACAGAAGTACTATGGTAATCATTTGAAGTTATATCATTCTCCAACAAGTCAGATTGATAGTAGTCCGGACCTTTGCATCTCACAGGAGCTCGATAATTAAGTAGAGGAGTTTGTTACACTTGAAAAATTAAAATTTTTCTTTCCAATAGCTCTATCGGAATCCTGTGATTAACTTACATCGATCAATTTAAACTCTTGAACCATAAACTCTGATCATCGATTTGATCGATGACCGATTGACATATGAATATTCTTTACTATTTCTTTATTTGTTACTATATACATATCTCTGTTATTTCCTATTTTGTTATGTATACATATCATTTTTTATTACTTTATTGGGACATTATACTAAAGATTGGATTGAAGTCTTTTATAGATATGATAATCGATCAGAAGATGGATCAACTATTATTACTCTGGCCCCCGTTTACACCAACATGCCTGAATAAGAAGTCTTCAGTATGTGTCTCATGGCGACACTTGAATATTTGGCCTATCTTGGATGGCTCAAGGCATTCAAAATATTTTCAGGAATCTGCTAATATGTTTCAAAATTTTATCTTTATGGATGGAACTTTTAAATAAGGCAAAGGTGTAGTTGAAATTAATATGATTAATAAAGGGATTGGTATTGAAAAGAATCAAATGATTCTAAAAATAAGTTGGCCGCGAATAAAAGTTTTCTTGAATAAAGTACTGTAATTAATTTATATATCTGAAAACATGTATTTAAAGGCTCAAATTCTGCCTTCAATAAAGACTTCAGACTTCGATCTGATTCTTTGTTTAATAATAAACCTTGACCCTATATACCGTAAACGGCCATATAAAAGATCTCCCATGATAGTAAATCTCCCACGTATCATCCCCGGAACTACTATATAGGTTGAGATTTTTGGAAAAGTTAAGAGACCCGGGTATACTATAGGATCTAAAATGATAAAAGACCCAGGTATACTATAGGGGGGTACAATACCAGTAATAAAAGCTACCGTGAGAATTTTTAACGAAATAAGGCTAAATTCAGATTAATGAAAATTATGCACTATCTATTTGTAATATTTTGAATAAATCCTATTAATCGAGTGTTATCTTGGTGTGAGTAATTCATAAAAACAACAATGCATCCGCATATTGTAATTATCTCAAGATCAGAAAACCTTCATTATTTAATGGTTTGAGTACACTTGCAGTTCAACTTTATTATCGAATTCTATTTTTGCCTTTTATAAAACAGTTCATTCGCACAGGTACATATACCCATGCATAGTTTAGTACAAAGCTTAACTTTATAGGAATTAGATTTATATTTTTATCCAATGACTTAAATTTATTAATAAATTAATCCTTCTAATATTTAAATACCTGTAGGTATGGCAGGCATTAATGTATCAATTTTTTAATAAGTTTCAAAAAAAGCACGTGTTGACACATACGATAGTTAAATCAGATCGATTTGATTATCTAAGCAACAATTGATAATACTGTCCATTGTACAATAACGATTACACACTATTTTGTCGATTTTATGGTTTTTTCAAATTTGCAAGTTATTGTATTATTTATTAAACGATAAATCGAACAGAATTATTGCTTTCTATTAATTCTAATACTATAAATTGGCATATTTTATCACTTCATCTTCATAATACATGTCTCCCTTATGGTCTTGATCATTCATGTTACCACTTTCGTTTGAGCCATATACATTATCATCCTCACAACTATTGTAATTTTTGGTTTCTTCGCTACTGCTATCATTATTGCTATTATTATCGTCATTATAATAGTCACCACTTTAATTTGAGCCATTTTCATTAACATCTTCGTAACTATCGTCATTTCTATTTTCTTTGCCCAAACTATCACTGCCACCATCATTTTCGTTATTATAATGGATATTATCATTTAGGGTCAAATCTACAATGCTTTCACTATTGCTTGCGTCTTCATTGACATAGACATAATTACCATTACTATTTCGAGACTCTGGGTTAGCCACCCAATTATAATCAAACATTATATCCTCTTTGAACACATCTTGAGCAATGGAGATACCGCAACACTTAAATAACCGTTTGATAAGGTTAGGATCGACTTGGTCCCATGCTAGTTTTATCCATTTTGCTACCAAATTATAAGCGGGTCGTTGAATATAACCTTTCAGGATTAGTTTCTTGATTTCTTCACCCATTCAATCAAGATAGTATTTGCGATACTTAAATACAATATTGCATATATTATGATAATTCATGTAACAATCTTTTTTTAATAATAAAAAAAATATATATTATCTTGTTTTTAAAAGTCTTGTTAATATATACATCTAACGGTTGCAATTTCTTGGTAAGCCCACCTGGAACAACTGCAAAATCAGTATTTTTTTTATTAAACCAGTTTTTGACCGGATCTGTAAAATGACCTCTGAATGAATCCATAACCAGTAATAAATGAGGATTAGTAGACAAGCGAGCTCAACGATTCCAAATATTTTCAATTCAGTAAATCATTTCATCAGAATTCATATACCCTTGCGGATTGGTTCGTATAATAATGCCTAATGGGAATATTTGTCTCGGTACATTGACTAACTTAAAAATTACTATTGGTGCCAATATTGTTCTATCCACTAAACAGCTTAAAACAACTGTAAAGTTAGATTTTTTATACCCAGTTGTACGAATTCCAACGGTATGAGCACCAGTTTCTTCAATTGATTAATTACTAGGCACGTCAAACGATAATAGAGTCTCATTCATATTTTTGATATGCGAGAAAGGGTAATTGTTACACATACGATAAAATAATACATAATTCAAGAACTCATTTCTTAGAGGTTTCAAATCTTCTGGCAACTTCTGTGCAATGGTAGTACAACATCGATTACTTAATTTATTTCAGCGCATAAACCCCGAAATCTATTTGTTACTCCACTTGCATTCATTACCGTATTTATTCGAAAATAAGCTACCATTTTTGGCCAAAAAGTTACACAAAAAATCGTGTGGGTAGCTTATTTTCGGATTGTTAAATTTTTCGAAAAATTGAAAAATGTACTAATAAAAAGTTGTCCAAATGGCATAAAATTTTTACTATAAGTGTATTTCGTTACGCTGAACAACTTTACTTATTCGACCTTTTGAAGTTTACACAGTAAAAAAAAGGTTTATATGTAGTGACTGTTAACGATTTTTATAAAATTTTTCTGAAAATCCGGGGGTAGCTTCTTTTGGAGGTTGCTTATTTTCAGAAACCTACGGGAATCTTTAGGTAAATTGAAGTAAAACATGATGCTTTTGTGAGTTGCTTTGCTTTAGTTCTGACCATATTTCGCGATACAACTTTTTGGGATGAACGTAAAGTTCTAATCCAAGTTTTAAGCTCATTTTCCAAAAGAGGATATTTAGGGCGCAAGCTAATATTTAACGGTCTAACAAAAGGTGAAGCAAGTTCTAATTCTTTTTTTTTTTAATCCATTCACGCAGTTGTTTTGTCGTAATATTAAAGGTTTCTGCAGTGTTATGTTTGCTTGCTGCAGGATTTTTTCAAGATATGTAATAATAGCCAACCTTTCACGCACATTCCAACTTCTTTTTTTTTTTTAGTAATTGTTGCTTGTTTTAGATTTGCTCTATTTTGTCCCATTTTTAATACTATACTCAATCTATATTAGTTAATAATATTAATAAAATCGAAATAGAGTATTATTTTACTTCTTACCTTTAGTTGGAAAAAACTTGTTGAGGTGTTAGAAATGAAAAATGCGATCTTTTTTTTTTTTTTTTTTTTAAATTATATTGTACAATATTTGTATGTAGTAAATACACATGTTAATTATACTTAAAAGTCAATTATGCTATAGTGATAGTCGTTAATATAGCATCTTCAAGTTTTTAATTTTGTAAGTACCAGTAATAGCAAGGTTAATACGGTACTCTAAAAGAAAGGTTGTACAGTATCGGTATTTAATAAATAGTAAAAAAAATCTTACAATATCGGTTTTGTATTTAGAATTTATGATAGTCATTAATACAGCATCTTCATAATTGTATATTGAGAAATTATATAAATTCAAGTAAGTATCGGTAATAGCAAGTTTAATATGGTACTGGTTGTACTGGTATTTAATAAAATAGTAAAAAAAAAATCTTACAATATCAGTTTTTTTTGTTAGTTTATTATAGTCGCATCTTCATATTGAGAAATTATTGATATAGCACTTTAAAAAAAGGTTGTACCGGTATTTAATAAATAATAAAAAAAAATCTTAAATAACGAAGACAATTTTTTTTATTAATAATAATAAAATATAATGAATACCTTAATATAACGAAATATAAAATGATATAGTATAATAATTTAAATGTCTCCAATATCGGCACCCACCTACTATTTTTTTCAACTTGGTCAATAATATATTTTATTTGCTCAAAATTTATTCCAACTTCGCTGCCAGTTTTGTACCGGTACTTTTATTTATTTATTATTTTTTTTTGCCGCTTTAATGTACCGTAGGTTGGGCTTTTAATTTTGTCTTTATTATATCGTGTTTATTCATTATATACAGCTTAAAAATAAAATGTACGGTAATTCGTATTACTTGTGCCAATAGTACTATATTTATATTGCTCAGTACTGGACCACCACATAAAACCCCACATAAACTACACATATAAAACCCTGATTATCAGACCCATATCCGTACAATAGACCCACAGGTCTACTATCGAGTTTAAAATTAGGAAAATGTAACAGACCCGGGTCTTTTATATGGCCGTTTACAGTAAGTTAGTAGGCATTTCAAAGCCGAAGGCAACTTATATTTATTTTATTATTGAATTCTCAACACTGCTTGTTAGCATTACGCTGCTGTTTTGTTATTTGTTTTATTAGTTATTTTATTTATTGTTTGATTATTTTGACACTGCTGCTGATACACATATCGATACACCGATATTTGATTGTTTTATTAATGGATTGGATTTACCCTTTTGTACGAAATATAGTACATTTTAAAAAATGCATTAAAAATTTAAAAAAATTAATAGCTTAATTTTTTTTATATACAAAAATCTAATAAGTATTCAAAAATAGTTTAGCAGCATTGTTTTTTAAATTAATAATAAAATTTTTATAAAAAAATTTTTTTTATATATTGTATTTTTTGTGATTTCTAATGTACTAGATTTCGTACATTTGTAAAGTCAGTTATAATTATAATTTATTAATATATTTGGCAAATTAAAAGTTTTAATAAATAAAAAATTGTATAGGCTTGTTATAAAAAAAATATTATTATTAGTTATATTATAAAAATTATTACTTATATTATAAGCTTTTTTGAAAATTTTTACAAATTATTACTTTACATAGTAAGCCATATGAGTTTAGCTAGAGTTTAAAAAATTTTTTGCTAATTAAATTTTCTAAATTCTTAATCAAAATTATAAATATTTATTATCTAATTTCAATTACAAATTTTTTTTTAATTCTAAATTAGTATATCTCAAGTTATATTACTTTAAATTTAAAAAAAATTACATCTAATTTTTATATATAAATTGGATATTTTAGTTATATAGTATTTACTAGCAAAAATTTCAAATTTAGATTACTTCTTATATATTAATCTAATCTTAAATAAAATTTTAAAATTATAACTAACAAACTTATGTTTATAATTTTATTAATAGTTTAAATAAATTTATTTAATAAAAAAATTTTTTATAATCAAAAATATTTTGTAAAATTACTAGTAAATGTGCTAAAAACTAGGTTAAACTAGCAAATGCGAATTTTAAAAAAAATGTACAAAATTTAAAAAGCTATGTAAAGCTATGAGTTTTTTAAAACAAGTAGCCCATAAGTTAAAATATTATTAAAAAATATTTAATTAAGTAGTTAATTTTAAAAATTAATAAATAATTAAGTTTAATTATGTACTAAATCTAGTACAATGTACTAGATCTAGTACAGGTAAATCCTATCCATTAATAATATATTTAAGACTATAGATAGATTTATTTGACTGCTGTATTGTCTGATTGTTTCTGCTGATTAACGATTGATATCGTTAGATAACCCTTTGTCTAATTATATACCAATTTACTCCTTTTTGACCTTTTATACCCGATTTAACTCCTTTTATGCCAAAGTACTCTAACTCCTTCGTAATTTATCCTAATAGCTCTACCAGCAGGTCTAATATCTCCCAACCGGATAGTAACACCAGCAATCCATCAATTCAAAATCTGTAATTTATGCAACTTTTTAATTCATATGCATGTTGCAAACCATATATTTTATTCGTACAGAAAGGGCCTCCAATTTCTGGGTCGGAGTGCATCAGAATTATGGTTTTCAGAATTCTGCAATTGCAAAAATCTGCAAAATTGCGGAGCATGGCCGAATTCACTAAATTTGCAAAATTTGCGGAATCTGTGGAATCCGCAGTTAAATAGTGTATTTTTATTAGTCTAATGATTTAGACTTGTAGAATTTGGAAGCGTAGCCTATTGTAAGCCTGAAATAATACTTGACGATTGTCTTGTCAAATCCCTGCATAAAGCTACAATAATATCGATAGTGCTGGCCGAGTATAGCGGGCTTTCATTGTAATTGACTGATTTTTGTAGATCATCCTATCACATGGAAACAATATTATTGGTTAATCAAATTGTTCACGAGATTCACTTTTATTAAAATAATTAGGAGAAAGCCACCTAATATAATTTTTATTATAATCTATATAACTAATAATATAAATTCACATGCATTATTAAAATTCATCTACCTTAATCACTAACTAACCAATCTATAGAATCTTTAGTTTGTTATAGTAGTTTGTATTATTATAATAAAAATTATATATTGGGCAACTTTCATCTGGGTGAAAATACAGGGGCTACCATTGCATTGTGGACACTTTATGGATTGTAATTACTCAAAATCGGGTAAGTAACCATAGCACAAAATTGATATCATGAATTACAATAATCTCAAGGTATAACATTAAAATTTCGTGCAGTTTCATTAAATCGCGTAGAAGTTATGCAAAAATTACCACAATCGTAGTTTTTTATTGGTACTAAGGTTCAAATTTTAGTTTTTTTTTTTTTTTTTTTTTTTTTTTTTTTTTTTTTTTTT
>QKWP01000765.1:206738-225953 GCA_003550325.1 Gigaspora rosea
AAGTTTAGTAAGATTATTAATTCCTCTAATGTTATGGGTGGCTATGTTTATTTTTTCTTTGAAGTTATGTAAGTCGTTTTGGTTTGGTGTTGGTATTTGTGAATGTTCTGAGGTTGTGGCATTAGATGATCACTCATTGATAGGGATAGAGTTGTTCTCATTTGACTCTAATGGAGTGTCATGTCGATGTCTTCTGTCAGTGGGAGGTGCTTTCCAAAAAGGTTCCAACTTGGAGGAGTTAGAGTGGGGACATTGAAGAGTAGGTCAGGGAGGAAATCGAAAGTAAAGAACTCTCTCAGGAGTTCAATTGCCTTTGGGACATCGGATTGCTTAGTAATAGGAAAAGTTAGGGGAGGGAAAGGGACCCTTTCTTTTATGTATTTGTTAATTTGGTCATTGTTGAATAGTAGTTTGGGGAGGTTATCTGAGGAGACCTCCAGGGGAGGTATTTCGATCCATTCACTGGGGATCGATTGGAAGAAGTAGTGTTGTTTCAAGGCTCGTGCAGCGATTGTTAGCTCTTTCGGTGTTTTAATAAGTATCGTCAAGTTTACTTTTGTCACTTGGGTTGGGTCAAGTAGGAGGTTCGGTTTTTTAGAGTAGTTAAAAGAAACGTATGCTTTTGGGTAGGGTCTGGTCTCGCATAGAATTTAGGAAGTATTTGGAAGAAGTTTAATAGTGTTTCCATATTATTGATAGGATATGAGAATTCCTTTAGGCTGAGTTGTTCCGGGTTCGCTGGTAATCTTTTTTTGCTAATTAGGTAATCATTAGATAGGGTATGGAAGGTGTATACCGCCCTTAGGTGTCTAATGTTTTCTCGGAAGTGGTTACCACTGGTAGGGTAGAAAGGAAATAACTTTTGTAATTGAGAGGTGAGGTCTTGGGGGGTTAGTGGTAAGGGAGGTTTTCTCGGCGGTAGGGCGAAGTATGTAGAGGATATGCGACTAAAAATGTAGTACTTCTGAAGACTCCGTTTGTGTTGTCCTAACTTCTTTAGTTCATCTTGTGTAGTAATTGGGAAGATGTTTTTGGTTGCTTCATTCAGGTTGGCTGGGTGTGCCGGTAGGGATGTCCTGTTATCAGCGATGTATGTTTCAGGGAGGAGGTCGAAGGTGAAGGCTTGGTGTAAGGTAATAGTGACAGCTTGAATTTGTTTGCGGTCTTCAAGTAGGAGTGAAAAAGGTAGAGCATCTTTGAGTTGTTTGTCTATCCCGTCAGGTGTGTCTGGCAATTTTTGTAGCAAGTTCGTTTTGATGTCGGCTATTAATTTTCGTAAGGCTTCGAATTCTAGGCAGATTTTGATCTTTGCGAAGCCCGCTAAATATAGTGTGTAATGGGCGATTTCATATGGTCCAAGTTGGTGAATTCCTCGTTTATTCAGAAGTCAATTGCCAGTTTCTTTCTGAGTAGGTCAAAGATTTGATCTTGGTTGATTTTGTTAATGATGTAAGCTTCATTTTGTTTTCTGAATTTTTCTGTAGCATTATTCAGCAAGGTAATGAATTGTCGTTGATGTGGGGGATGGGTGTTGTGTCGCCTGGTAAAGGTCCGGAAAAAGGCCCAGTCTTTGTGGAATAATTTGGCTTCTATGGCAGGAAGGATGGTTTCTAGGGTTGGTTTGGTTTGCAGCTTATGTTTAATAAGTTGTTTAAGAATTGGGCCGTTGCAAAGGCCTCGATAATCTTGTCTTTGGTTCAAAGGTTTTGATCGAAAAGGTCTGTCTTCATGTGGATAAAGTAAGCCAGATCGATTCGGTCCAAGTTTTGATAGTTCTAACGAGGTCGGGATGTTGGGTATGTCAGGTGGTGGTAGAGGTGCCCGGTCCTGTGAGTGCTTGAATATAGGTTTTTGGGGTATTTTCAGATTCTGTAATAGTTCCGGTCGATGAGGTGTCCTTTCCGAGGTCGGGGTCCTGATCTGAGTCGATTTTCATAGTATTGGAGGTGCCGGATTCATTCTGTGTGGGAGTATTTTGTTGAGATACAATTTGGAATAGTTGGATCGGGTCCTGGGTCAGGGTTTGACTAAAGTGGGTTGGTTTGGGGTGCTGGAATCATTCTGCGTGGGAATATTTTGTTGGATTACAAATTGGGGTGATAGGATCGGGTTTTGGGTTGGGGTTTGACTAAAGTGGGTTGTTTTGATGAGTAATCGTCCTATGACGTCATTTCTGAAGTTGACGGGGTAAACTGGGATTGCTACTTTCTGAATAGATTTTTTCGAGTGGTGGGTCTGAGAGTAAAGGTGCATATAGGTTATTGGAAGTGTCTATCGGGTGGGCGTTATAGAGGTTACGATTTTTTTTGTTAGGTTGTTTGTTGGAGTATTGATCGTCTTCTATATCAGTTTCCATTGGTATCCGGTTTTCTCTTGCGTNCTTGACTATAGGTTTTTGGGGTATCTTCAGATTCTGTAATAGTTCCGGTCGATGAGGTGTCCTTTCCGAGGTCGGGGTCCTGATCTGAGTTGATTTCCATAGTATTGGAGGTGCCGGATTCATTCTGCATGGGAGTATTTTGTTGGGATACAATTTGGGATAGTGGGATTGGGTCCTGGATCAGGGGTTTGACTAAAGTGGGTTGTTTTGAGATGCCGGAATCATTCTGCGTGGGAATATTTTGTTGGAGTACAAATTGGAGTAATGGGATCGGGTTCTGGGTTGGGGGTTTGACTAAAGTGGGTTGTTTTGATGGGTGATCGTCCTGTGACATCATTTCTGGAGTTGACGGGGGTAAACTGGGATTGCCACTTTCTGAATGGATTTTTCGAGTGATGGGTCTGAGAGTAAAGGTGCATATAGGTTATTGAAAGTTCCTTCGGGCGGGCGGTATGACGGTTATGATTTCTTTTGTTAGGTTGTTCGTTGGAGTATTGATCGTCTTCTATATCGGTTTCCATTAGTATCCGGTTTTCTCTTGTGTCATCGTTGACAGGTTCATGTAATGGTGTTGTTGCCGACATAGTCAGCAGCAGGTTTTTGAAGGAAGTTGGTATTGCGAAGGCTGCGGAGTAATTCCTTTTCTTTAATATAGTTAGAGTTTATGTTGTGTAAAGTGGGCAAGGCCCAAATATTGCTGTAACAGTTAGGCATGTAATACAAGTTTTGTTGTTTATCTCTACTGTTTGTTTATTTCCGATTTTTGATGATGTACAGAAGAGAGATTATTTCAATTTTTTTCTTGTATTAGTCACAATCTCTCAATAGGCACATAAAAAGGTTGATTTTAGTATATAACTATTGCAAGAATTAACTGTATAAATATTTTGAAAATACTGTTATTAATCAAGTTTAATATATTGCAAATTTTATATCATATTGCTACAAAATAATAGGCATAATATTATTTAGAAAATTGTACCAGGACCCGAAATATACATAGATAGGTCAGGTATTAGTTTGCTTATTTAGGTATTTTTATGCAAATCTTATCTATTTATAGTAATTTTTTGTTTATTTTTGGGGTTTTTTGGCAGATTTTTCTATTTTTGATAATTTTATAATTAACCTGATCTATCTATATATATTTCAGGGTCCTATTGTGCCTTTTTAAAATTTTATTATTATATATTTCTGAAAATGCTACTTTTTAGAATAATTTTAAATTTTTAGAATATACAAGTTTTAAAGATTTTATGCTTAATTAATAAGGATAACTTATTTTTTTTTTTTTTTTTTATACAACGAGGTCTATCCTCTAATTCTTTATTAATTCAATTTATAAGATTATACAACGTATATATCAAAAGAAAATTTTTGGGAAATAGGGGTAAGAGCTAATTTACTCTCGACCTAAGCTGTGCTAAGATCGCTAGACTTCAGTCTTCGAATGAAAAAAGAAATGAACGCCCTTTGGCGATATATCTATCTAAGTATGAAGAAGAGGAGGTATGAAGAAGACAGTATAGTTAGGTAAGTGAAGTGAACTATCTAATGGGGATGAGGTGGGAAGGATTGAATCATGGCGATATTGTTTTGATGGAATCCAGATTTCGTGGTATATCATTTTTATAATGAGATGATGCAGAGTGGGCGCATATTTGAGTTTGTCCTTGTGTCTTCTAAACGGCACTAGCGTATCAGTAGTAATAATTCCAAGAGGTAGGTTTTTGTTTATATGGAGGTTCTTGAATGCAGAGGTAAAGTCCATGGGTTGGTGGAAGTCTAGTTCGAGTTCCGACGCTAAGGTATTAATAGTATCTTTAATCAACGAGGTTAAGATGAAGGGATTGGAAATACAAGTAATAAGATGTGCAGCTGTTTCCGGGCCGCAAGACAACGCGGACATCAGAAATCTTGGTATTTTGTAGGGTTTCTGTAGTGGAGTATTTCAAATGTAGGTAATTCGTTAGCTAGCAGTTTGATTTTAAAATTTTTTAGTTGAGAAAAAGTAGGGTTAGTTGATAATGAAAGGGGTTTTTCTTCAAACGAGAGGCAAGAGATCGTGGCTCCTATTTGTATATCGGGATACTTGGTAATCCAGTAGTTGATTCTGTTTTGGTTTATCCATTGTGAGTGGTTAGTTAGTTTAACTCTGTCTTTCAACGTTATTTTTAGGTTGTATGCGCATGGAGCATTGCGAAAGGTAGGGACATAATGATTGAATAAGTATTGATGGAGGGTGAAGTCCAATTTTAGCATGTTATCCAATTTCTGAGTGTAAGATAGGTCTTGGTCGAGGTGGAAGATGAGTTTTAAGGTTGAAGTAAGGGCCCTGACCATTATCAATGTAATGGCATATTGATTATTGTCTAGTAACTGAAATCTATGAAAAGGGTTGTTATGTGCCATTTCTACCAAGCTCAAGAAGCTACGGTTATTAGAGGTGATTGAAACTTTGGTTCCAGAAAGAAGGCTCGTGGCAATAAAAGCAAGTAAAGTAAATGCCGCATTTTCTGCGCTAGGCCAATGTTTGTTTGTACATCCCCAAGTAGCTTGGGAATTTCAGAATAAACATATAGCTAACGGGGTGTTGGTGTCCTTGTCGTGGGAGGTAGTGAAGATGTGTAAACCAACTGATTGAACTTTATTGTTTGTTTTTGTTAGTCTTTCCCAGGTTTCCGTTGGGAAGTCTGAGAAGGCAGTGAGTGGACGAGTCTTGTTCGTTATAATGTGATTATCTTGGTATGGAGTTCGGAAGGTGATATCCAGTTGTTAAGAGCGATTCCCAGAGATAGTATTGAAAGCTAGTTCTAGGTCCTTGAGGTTCGTGTGTATGTTCTTACAAGAGGATACACGTAGGCTGTATAAGTAGTTTTGATTACAGGTGAAGTAACAGTTTTTTTTTTTAAGGATCAGTTCTTTTAATTTACAGCCAGAACAGGGGAGTGCCTTATCGTTTTGTCAATTTGTAGTGTTGGATATGAGCGGATTGGTTAGCCCCACGGGTAACCTTCCCAATTGTTAGATCTGATGTAATTATCCACGGGGTCTTTTCAGGCCCTCATTTTATTAGAGTGCAAGGATTTGGATAAATATATTTTGTCGAAGGATTGGCATTATTTGTGATAAGATCGTGAATCTCGAAAAACCAGCAGAGGGTCCGTTCTGTAGTGATACAAATCGAAAATCAAATTAATCAATTAGTTGTAAAGTTAACAACTAATCGATTTGAATTTTACAGACCCAACTTAGTCGATTAATCGATTAGTCGACTAATCGATTAATCGATTGGTCAACTAATTGATTAATCGACTAATTAATCGATTAGTCAATTGGTCGTTTAATCAACTGATCATATAAGAATGTCAACTCGGCTTTTTCAGTTGCTACCTTATGTGTATTTTACCAAGTTTCATTTATTATTTATTCAATTAATCGATTGGTCAATCGATTAGTCAACTAATCGATTAATCGATTAGTCGATTAATCGCCAACTAATCGATTAGTTGAATAAAATTGATTAATCGATTAGTTGGATAAAATGATCTATCAACTAATTGATTGAAAAATTTTCATCGATTTGTATCACTACCGTCCTGGTGGTATTTTCTCAATGTTGTGGTGGAAATTCTTCCAGTTAAGAAGTTTCGTGTTGTCAGAGTTTAGGAATTGTTCAATATATTTAATATCATGTTGGTTTAGTTTCTCTTTAAGTTGGTGAGGTCGAGGATGGTGCTTTAGTAACTCATTGATTGATGTACCAATCATTTGTGAAGGTTTTGGCCAGTCAGTTTCAACATTACAGGTAAACTGGATATCATTATCGTGAATTGCCATGACCGATTGGGCAGTGTGTGTGTAAAGTTGACTCAGAGGGAATATGAGTGGTTCACTCAGAATTGACTAGTGTGCTTTAGTAGAGTTTTGGAGGTCCTGTAATCTAATTTTGAGGAAAGAGTTTTCGAAAAGAGGGTGATTAATATTCTTTAATAGGGTTTTTGCCAGCACCACTGGTTGAACCTGGGATATGTTTTTTAAGCTGTATATATTAGAATGGAAGAGAAAAGTATTGGGCAAGCCACGGGAGAGTTTTGCCTTGCTTTTGATCAGGATAGTACAACAGTTGGTTAAAACAGATAGTTGGTTCGATGTAAGAAATGAACTGTATAATCTATATTCGAGTCTGGGGGTCAACACGTTGTTGATTAGGTATATGGCTTGTTTTTCTGTAATGATTGCTTTTTTCATCATTTCTATACATTGTTTACATTTGGCCATGATTATCTTTTGTGTTGAGGATGGGTTAGGACAGAGTGAGAACCACGCGCCTAAATATTTAAATGGTGTTGAAGTTGTGATAGCTGGAATTGTTTGGTCGTTGAATGTTATCACCTTATCATTGGCTTTAGAGTTTGTTACTAGGACGGATTTTGAAGGGTTAACAGTTATATTTGTTAGTTTATAAAAAGAATTGGCGATTGTTAGAATGTTTTCTAATGATGGTTTATTCAGAGCAATCTATATGGAATCGTCCATGTAGGCCATTATGGATATACAGATCTCTTTGGATTGGGTGGTTGTTTTTAGGGTTCTTGTAAATCCTTCATGTTTAGTGAAAATACGGGTGATGAGTGGGCATAGTAAATAATCTATAGGATAGAGGAGATTGTCTCTTCTTGATCTATCCCATCTTCTACCGCGTACGAGTTGGTGTTGCCGTGACTAGTTATCACTTGATTCGACCGGTTGGAGAGGACAAAGCATAGTAGGTTAATAAAGGGGGTGGGTAGTTTAATTCTTTCCATAGCTTTTATAAGGGTAGTAATATGGATTGAGTCGAAAGCCTTCGACATATCCTGTAGCAATAGCCAGATTTCTTGTTTCTTGGTGACTGCTGTTTCAATGATAGATGAAAGTTGGGAGATCGGTTGGAGGGTGGATTGGAAGGGTAGAGCCGCGTAGTTCTGTGAAGAAAGTATCTGATAATGTGCAAGTGTATCTGAGAGTTTATTAGTAAGAAGTTTAGTGAATATCTTCCTCGAGTAGTCAATTAGAGTAATCGGCCAGGTGGTTTTTACTGTTTTAGGTTGAAGTTATAATGAGACTTTTTCGGTATAGCCCAAATGTTGGATGTTAGCCATGGTTGTGGGACTTTTTCCATCCGTAAGCTGGCATTGAAAATTCTCAAAAGGTATTCTAGTGCTGGAGTTGCAAGGTGTTTAAGCATCTCGTTAGATATTCCATTTGGTCTCGTGGCCTTGTGTTCTGGCGCCTTTGTGATGACATCTATAAGTTCTTCTGTAATAGTAAATTCCCATATATCAATGGGTTAATTTTGTCTCTTGGTGTATAATGTGATTTCTATTCATCCCAATGTTCTTCATTTATAGGATTATATTTTGTCCAATTTTTAAAGTGTGTCTGTGTAGCCTCCTTAATCCCTGTTGGGTCAGTGATTATAGTGTCCGTCGTGATTATTTTTTCATAACTAATATGATCCTTTTCCTTTTTTAGTATGCTGTTTATCATTCTACTAGTGTTGTTCTTGAAATCATTGTAATGACGATTGGTGTAGAATTTTATTTTTTCCAATTGTTGTAAGTATACTTCAGCATTTCTACTTTTCTATATGGTAGTTTTGATTTCTTTTAAGTACTTGAGGGTTGCTGTATAGTAAGTATCGTAAATGCTTAGTGGTAGAGCTGATAGGGCCAGAGGTGTCAGGGAAACGGAGGGTAGTTGCATCAAGGATAGTGCATTATTCAGATGCTTGTTGATAATCAAAAGTAGGTGCTGTATTGTATATGGGTATTTGGATTTGGTAAAGGTGTGAAGACACTTGTTTATTTGTTTTAAGGCGTTATGTAGCTTCGTAGCTTTTAAGGAAAGAGCGCGAAAGGTTTTGAAAATAATGGTAACCCTTGGGATATGGCGGTTTGCTGCCTGTTGGATTGCATTTGACCACAGATTCCAGCTTTTGTTCAACTGCTCCAGATTGGTTATATCGGTTGGGAATTTGGTATGTGATAGAAGAGTAGATGTTTTGCTTCAGAAGTTTTCCCAGTCTTTAGTCATAGTTTTTTCGTAGCAAAAAATTTTCCGTTTCTTTTTTTTGTTTCGCAGAGTTGCCGGTGCGAAGTTTGTATACCAACTCGTGGTCAAGATTTTATGGTCGCTATCCGAGATGCCCATCGAATTAGTCAATTGCGGGGGGTCAAAGTCTAAGAGGTCACGAGATGAAGTCCATATATCGTCTATCTGAGAGCTTAAGCCTCTGCCGTGCCATGTTGGTTCAGAAATTTTGTGAAAATCAAGCAAGCTAATTAGATTATTTGAGGACAGATCCGAGAAAATTGGTATTCTATGTTTTTTGTGAGAGTTAGAGTTAGCATTAAAATCTCCTGCCAAAAGTATATGCCAGTTCTTTTTCTTTGCTTCTGTAATCCAAAGTGATATTTGTTTTTGTGTACGAGCGGATAGTTCATTATTATTAGAGGGTAAGTATAATGAGATGAATCGAGTTTTATTGCTGGGGAAGAAGAAGTCAATGTATATAGCGGTGCCTGATAAGGTGTTGATATCGTGAATGTATGGCTGAAGGGTATTGTGTGTACAAGTATTGCCGTGCCCAAACTGGTTTTTCTGTTCTGTGTTGAGGTGGGGATATAATTGGAAGTGAAAATTTTATAATAAGGGTTAGTAAGGGCATTAGAACTGCCTTTCAGTTTGGTTTCCGTCAAACTAATTATATATAGAATTTCTTGTAGGCAATAGTCTATCCAAAGGTAGAGTTTGGTGATGTTGTTGATTTCTCTAATGTTGTGAGTGGCTACGTTTATTCATTCTTTAAAGTTGTAAAAGTCATTTTGATTTGAAGTGGGCGTGAACTGAGAGTTGGAGGTGTCCTGAGGTTGTGATGGTGATTGATCATTCATTGTTGGAAGTATCATTGTTGTTGTTCGACTCTAATGGAGCCATCTTGATGTCTTCCGCCGGTAAGTCTTTTCTGAAGAGGTTCCAATTTGGAGGAGAGAAGGAGGGAACATTGAATAATGAATCTGGGAGGTAGTCAATAATAATGAATCTGGGAGGTAGTTAATAATAAAGAATCTTCTCAAAATTTCTGTGGCTTTTGGGACTTCGAATTGTTGAGTGATAGGGAAAGTAATAGAAATGGAGGAGTCCTTTTCTTTTATGTGTTTGTTGATCTGGTCACAGTCGGGCGGTAGGCCAGGAAGATCGTCCGGACCGGCTTTCGGAGGAGGTATTTCGATCTATTCTTTGGGGATTGATTGGAAAAAGTAGTGCTATCTCAAGGCATGAGCTGCAATTATTAATTCCTTCGAAGTCTTAATAGGGAGCGTTAAATTCACTTTTGTTACTTGGGTATGATCTAATGGGAGGTCGGGTTTGTCAGTGTAGTTAAAGGAGACGTAAGCTTTAGGAAGTGGGTCCGGCCTTGCATAATATCTAGGGAGTACTTGAAGAAAAGCAGATAGGGTTTCGGGATCCATAATAGGGAAGGAAAACTCCTTTAATTTTAGATGCTCAGGATTCGCCGGTAACCTTCTTTTACTGATTAGATAGTCGTTAGGTAAGACTCGGAAGGTATATGCCTCCCTTAGGAGTTTGATGTTTTTTCAAAAGTGCTCACTATTATTAGGGTAAAATGGGAATAATTTCTGTAGACGGGGAGTAAGATCCTGCGGAATTAGTGGAAGAGGAGGTTTTTTTGGTGGTAAGTCAAAGTATGTTGCGGCTATACGGTTGAATATGTAGTATTTTTTTAGGCTTTGTTTAAGCTCCCTGATCTTTTTCAGTTCCGTTCTCGTGGTAATTGGAAAGGATTTTTTCATTTAGTCATTCAGGTCGGCTGGATATTCCGGTATGGGATTCTTTCGTCGGCTATGTAAGTTTCCGGAAGGAGGTTAAATATGAAGGCTTGGTGTAAGGTTATAGCAACTGCTCGGATCTGTGAGCAGTCTTCCAATGGGAGTTGAAACGGCAGGGCGCTCCTGAGTTGTGGGTTTAGACCATCCGGTGTATCTGGCAGTTTTTGTAACAGATTTGTTTTGATTTCATCTATTAGTTTTCGTAGAGCCTCAAATTCTAAGCAAATTTTTATTTTTGCGAAGCCCGCTAAATATAACATATATCGGGTAATTTCGTATGAATCTAAGTTGGTAAGTTCATTATTCGTCCAAAAGTTGATAGCTAGTTTTTTTCTGAGGAGGTCAAAGATTTGGTCTCTATTGGTTTTATTGAGAATGTATGCCCCATTTTGTTCCTTAAATTTTTCTATTGCATTATTTAGCAGTTTAGTGAATTGTTGTTGGTGCAAGGGACGAGTATCATGTCGTCTGGTAAAGGTGCGGAAGAAGGCCCGGTCTTTGTGGAATAATTTTGCTTCTATGGCAGAAGGAATGTATTCATATGTTGGTGTAGTTTTTAATTTGTATTCAATTAGTTCACGCAATAGTGGAGAAGATGCAAAGGCTTTGATAATTTTGTCTTTAGTCCAGATGTCTTGGTCGAAGGGAATAGTTTTCATATTGGATAAAGTGAGTCGGATTAATTCGGTCCAAGTCTTGATAGTTCTAATAAGGTCAGGGTGTTGGATGCAACGAGTAGTGGTAGAAGTGCCCGGCCTGGTTACTGCTTATCTATAAGTTTTTGAGGTATTTTCCAATTCTGTAATTGTTCCAATCGATGAGGTGTCTGGGTCGGTATGTAATTCCGGATCTACATCCATTGTTTCAGCTGAGTTCGGTTGTGTAGGAAGATTTTGTTCTAATTGGGGTGTTGGTGTTGGGTCCTGAGTTGGGGCCTGTACTAAATTGGTTTGTTTTGAAGGATCGTCATATGATGTCATTCCGGGGTCTTGAGTTGGGGTCTGTACTGAATTGGTTTGTTTTGATGAAGGATCGTCATGTGATGTTATTTCGGAAATCAATAGGGGTGAGCTGGAATCGTCACTTTTTGAGTGAATTTTTTCGAGTGATGGATCCATGAGTAGAGTGCATAGGAGTTATTAAAGAGGTTCGAAGAGGAGGTAGTTTTCTGGTTGCAGTTTCTCTTATTAGGTTGTTCATTGGAGTATTGGTCGTCAACCATATCTGTTTCCATGGGTATTGAAGTCAGGTCGTTCCTAACTAGGGATTCATTTGTTGGTGTTGTTGCCGACAGATACAGGGTGTAGGTGAGATTTTCCAGGTCACGTGATCAATTGATCTCCGGTCTAGGTCGGGATCACGTGGCCACACGGGCTTTTCCTGTTTCACGAATCAACATAAAAAAAATAAATACTAGTACACAGATCTTTTTTTTTTTTACCAACCTTTTTTTTTTAAACGTCGCCGTTCATCGTTGGTGTTGTCGCTTCTTTTCGCCATCTTCAGTTTTATTCTTGGTTTCATCGTCGGTTTGGTGTTAACTTGTCGTAGGTAAGGTGTAGTTGTCGTGCGGTTCTTCTATTGTTGTTTCGTCGCGATTTTCTTGTACTGCTAATTTCATTTGTAGTGTTTTATTTTTTTTTTCTAGTTTCATTGTTTCGTTGTTTCGTTCTAACGTTTCGCTAGGTGTCGTGGTACTGTAATTGACGTTGTTAATAGGTTTTTAGTGTTAGATAAAGGATAGGATTAGATAGTTGTGTAAGATTATAGAGGTTAGATTGTAATGTATTAAAGTTGCGGGTTTGAGTTTTAGATAGTTTTTGATTAATGTAAATAAAGATAATTAAAATAAAATATATACTATACATACCGTTTTGGTCTTCTTGTACCCTTTTCTTCTTAATCGTTATCCCGTGGTGGTTGTTCCGATAATTTATTTCTAAAAATGAATTAAAATTAATACCAGTAATTTAAATTAAAAAAATAAAATAATTTAAATTAATTAATAAATTAAAATGAATTAATTAAAACGTATAAAAAAAAAAATTTAAAAGAAATAAAAAAAATAATTAAAAACCCCGATTTTGTAAATATAATAATTTAAAAATAAAAAAATAATAAAATAAAACGTATTAATTTAAACGAAAAAATAAAAAAACAATTTAAAAATAAAAAAATTTATTTAAATAAAAAAAATAATTAAAAAACCCGATTTTGTAAATATAATAATTTAAAAATAAAAAAATAATAAATAAAACATATTAATTTAATTAGTAATTCGTGAGAGATGGAAAGAGTTACAATAGTAATACTATATATAAATTAAGGGATATTAAACATAATAAAAAACAATTAATACCTGTAATCTGGAGCCGGAATTGAAATTTCTTAATTTCTGTCAAGTTAATATCTTTTTATTTCTTACAAAACTTGTAGAGGTGAGTTTTCACTTTCTAATAGTAGTAAAATCATTAAAATTGGCCTGATGGTCCATAAGATATTCTTATTTTTGTCTTTGTGGTTATATGAAATTTCTTTGCAGATTTGTGAAGAAAATTTCATATAACCACAAAGACAAAAATAAAAATATCTCATGAACTATCAGGCCAATTTTGATGATTTTACTACCATTAGAAAGAGAAAAATCACCTCTACAAGTTTTGCTAAAAATACAAAAGATGTTAATTTAACAGGAATTGAGGATTTCAATTCCGGCTCCAGATTATGGGTATTAATTGTTTTTACTATTAAATTGCCCCATTTTTATATAGAAATTCTTTCCATTTCTCATGAATCACGAATTAAACGAAAAAATAAAAAAAACAATTTAAAAATAAAAAAAAATTTATTTAAATAAAAAAAAACATAAAATAATTTAAAAAAAAAAACTCTTTAAAATTTTTTTTATTAATTCTTTTAAATTATTATTATTTTTTTTAAATTAATTTATTTAAACTATTTTTTTTATTTTATAATTCGTCTTTTTTATTTTTTTTTTTATAAATTAATTTTTTTATTTTTTTTTATAAATTCGTTTTTTTTTAATTTGTTTTCTAAATTTTTTTTTTTTATTAATAAATTATTTTATTATTTATTTTTTGTTTCTTTTTTTTTAATTTATTAATTCGTTTTTAACTTCGTTTTTATTTTTATTTTAAATTCGTTCAATTTTTTTTATTTAATTTATTTAAATTTAATTTTATTTATTTTAAATTATTTAATTCATTTTCAGAAAAATAATTATCAGGAACTACCACTAATTATTCGGGGTCTTCAGGTTTGGAATTATTTTTATTTCTAATTGTTTTTCTTTTTTTCTTTACGCACTAATACTAACTTTAATATTAACTATCCTAATCTAACACGACTATCTAACATGACTATCTAACCCTATCCCTTATCTAATACTAACACTATACTAACCCACCCACTAACAACATCAATTACAGCACGACGCATCTAGTGAAACATTAAAGAAGAAACGACGAAACGGCGAAACAGTGAAATGAAGAAACAACGAAACAACGAAACGGCGAAATGAAGAAACGACGAAAACAAAATGACGAAATGACGAAACGACGACACTACAGAAAAGAAAAAACACTACAAATGAAACAGCAGTACAAGAAAATTAAAGACACGATGAAATGACAATAGAAGAAAAAAAAGTAAACCCACTAATGAAAAGAGAACCGCACCTGTAATTGCAATACCAAACCGACGACGAAACGATACAATAGTGAAAAAAGGTGTCAACACCAATGACGAACGGCAACGTTTAAAAAAAAAAAGGTTGGTAAAAAAAAAATAGATCCGTGTATTTATTTTTTTTATGTTGTGTACGGCAAAAAAAAAAGGTTGGTAAAAAAAAAATAGATCTGTGTATTTATTTTTTTTATGTTGATCTGTGAAACAGAAAAGAGCCCGTGTGATTACATGATCCTGACCTAGGCCGGAGATCGATTGATCACGTGACCCAGAAAACTCACCTACATCCTGTATCTGTCGTTGTTGCCGACATGGTCTGCAACAGGATTTCCAGAGAAATTGGTGTAGCAAAGGCTGCAGAGTATTTCCTTTTACCAAATATAGTTAGAGGTTATGTCAAGTGTGATGGGCCAAGCCCAATAAGCACCGCAAAATATACTAAAAGTAGTAAAATTCGATAGTTTGTCTCTACTGTTTGTTTACTTTTGTGATTTTTGATGATGTACAGGAGAAAGCTTTCATAAGGATAACTTATTATTGTGTGTTTAAAAAAATTTTCATACATACTCTATTAATTTATATATATATATATCTGCAAGTGCATTATTGTCCAAAAGACATTGCAGATGGAGCAATAGTGATCCTAATATTTATATGTTAACAAATTCTGAATCCTGATTGACTAGATCAGGTATAACATAAAAAACAATCAAAACAATAAAACTAATCCTTATTGGCTAGATCAGATGTTGCATTTTATATTTGTCCTTCAGACTTTAAATGGTTCTCATTTTTCTAGTAATATACTAGAACTTGTAGATTTCTAGTATATATGTATATACGTATTATATGTTTGTATTAATATATGTTATGAACTATAGTAGTATAATATGTATATTGTATATAAATTGGTTATTGTATACTACTTGTATTTGATATTTCTGATTTAAAAATTTTCTGGCTTATAATACTGTATTGTTTTTTATTTTAATTTATTTTTTGGATGTTTTTTTTTTAATTTTTTTTTTATTGTTTTATTTATTCTTTTTTTTAATTTTTTTTTTATTGTTTTATTTATTCTTTTTTTTTATTTTTTTAAATTTTTTTATTTTTTTTTTAAATTTTTTTTATTTTTTTTATGAATTAATGTAAATGTACCCTATGGGTACATTAAATTTTTTGTACCCTTTATTTTGATTATACAATATTACAAAACCCATAATACTGATATAGTTTAGGGTTAGGGTGAGAACTATGTTAGGGGTAGGGTTTGGGTTTGGCTATTATTTAGTAAAATTGCTCAAAGAAAACTTTTTATTAATGCACAGAAGGTGGTTTAGTATGCAATTTCTTGCGAAATAAGTGATTTTTGTCAAAACGAACATTTGTTTTGAAATTTTCTCATTGTGTAATGTTACGCCTGATCTTAAATTTTATGCCGATGTTATAGGTCACATGATGGGGTACATGTACCTTAGGGTACATATAAATAAACTCTTTTTTTATTTTTTTATTTTTTTGATATTTATTATTTATTTTTTTAATTTTTTTTTTAAATTTTTAATATTTTTTTATTTTTTTTTACACTTTAAAACTTGTTTTATTTTTTTTTAAAGTCTTCATTTTATTTATTTTTTTTTACAATAAATTATCACTTATTTTTTTATTAAATTAGATTAAGCTTTTTTTAATTTATCTTATTTTGTTTTTTTTAATTTTTTAATTAAATATTTTTTAATTTATTGTTGTTTATTTATTTATTTTTAATTTTTTTTGGTTTAATTTTTGGGGGTTTTTTTATTTTTTTGCTTATATAGATTTTTTTTATTTTTATATTATTTTTATTAATTCATTTATTTTTAATTTATTTATTAATTCATTATTTTATTATTTATTTATTTAGGTATTTTTTACGGGCTAATAAGTAGTTAGTTGGAGTACAGTAGATAGGTGGGACAAATAGATCTTTTATGGGTAAAAAGGTGGCAAATGGATTTTTTATAAATAGAAGATAGGACTTATGCATATATATATGCAATGCAATGACAAGAATAAAAAGTAAATTTTCAGTTATTCTCAACTATGAAATAACCAGAAATTTACTTCTTATTTTTACTATTGCATATAATTAAATTAAACTAGTGAATATCCAGATTGCATCTTTAGTAGCAATACCAAAAAAGAAGTAGCTTATTTTTAGAACAAAAAATGTTATTATTGTTTTGGTTCAAAAAAAGTAAGATAACTTACTTTTAGATAAAACAAGTTTTAGGTTTTTGTTTAAAATAGAGGGATAGCTTATTTTCAGAATAGCTTATTTTCAGGAATATATGGTATAATTTCAATATTTTAATATTTTTTAATAGAAAATTATAGAT
The DNA here is from genome assembly GCA_003550325.1 of Gigaspora rosea. NCBI lineage: Eukaryota > Fungi > Glomeromycota > Glomeromycetes > Diversisporales > Gigasporaceae > Gigaspora > Gigaspora rosea. Next base: position 223,100 of record QKWP01000765.1, read on the forward strand.
AGTGACCCATTGTCCTATATGATTAGCCAATTATTTTTTAGATTAGCAATTATATAAATGATCTGTTTTTTTTTTTTTATTAACACAGTACTTTTTTTTAGTTGTTATTTTAAGTTATCATTAGAGTTGTTGCTAGAGTCTTCGCTAGAGCCATTACTGGAGCTTTTGTTAGTACTGTTATTGGAGCTGTTATTGGAGCAGTAGTTGGAACCTTATGAAGTCATACTTAAATCATATAATTCAGTAAGTTTTTTCATTAAGTTTTTTTGCCAAGTTCTTTGTTGGGTTTTTTTGTAGAATTAATAGGTTTTTCATTAGTTTTTAATAAATTCTTCCAGCAAGTTCATTATTATTTTTCAGTGTGTTTTTTGTTTTTTAGTAGGTTTTTTAGCAAATTTATTATTTTTGGTGTTGTTCTTTATCATTTTCAATAGGTTCTAGTAAATTCTTCATCATTTTTAGTAAATTTTCTAGTACTATAAGCTTTTTGTTAAGATGGGTTCTTTTGATAAGTTTATTGGTTTTTATATTGATTTTTTGTCATTTTTTAGATAAGTTCTTTATTATTTTTTTGTTAAAATTTTCTAGTAAGCTTTTCTAGTTAATTCATTGTTTTTTAATGGGTTTGTTCAATAGATTCTTTATTATTTTTTTGTAGATTCTTTTAGTAAATTCATTATTTTTTGGTAGTTTTTCCAAGGATTATTTGTTATTTTTGTCTTCTGCTTTTCATTTTTTTCATCATCTTTGTCACAATGGATAGGCTATTTCTTTTACTATCCTCTGCTGCAGTGAATGGGTAGATTTGGTGGTTTATTATTTTATTATGCAATAATACTCATTATGTAATGATGCAGTAATAATGTAAATTTTTTTATTAGTATTATTATTTTACAATATTTTTTTTAAATAATAAAAAATGTATGAATTTGGTGGCTTCATTACACGATATTCATTATACAATGAGTTCATAAAATTTTTTTTGTTTTACTAAGTTTTTTTTACTTTTTTTTTTATATATACTAAGTTTTTTCTTTTTTTTTTTTTTTAATATAATAAAAACTTAAAAAATTTTTTTTTAATAAAAAAAAGCTGTTCACATAATTGCTTTTGATTAGCCAATTAGGAAAGTATCAGATATCAGCTGATATTATAAAGTAGGAAGGAGGTAGACAAAATCTCAGATCTAAATATGCACATATAACCAATTAGAATAACTAAATTTCTCAGAAGGGGGAGAGGGTGGGCTCTATAGTAACTAATATTTGACACGTCCCTTACTGGATTGCTATTGCAATAGGTCACTATAAAATAACACCCTTTTTAAATAAAAGATTATAAAATAGTTATGTTGTTTGGTTTACTTTAGTTTAAAATATTAAATAACTTAATTTAATAAAATTTAATTTTTATAAGCCAAAATGCTAATTTCACCAATTTCTATATTAACCAATTTCAACAATTTCAACAAATTGTTTCTATTATTAATAAAAGCAATTTTATCCTATTTATATGCAAGGCTTCAAAATAACATCTCTAATAATGCACTTTCATATATATAGTATTTGTAATATAAATAATAAAACAAAACCCAGATTTTTTTTATTTTATTGATTTTAAATCTATAATTAGACCCATGGTTTTTTTGTATAGATATGGGTTTTATAATTAGAAAGTTTATTCTATTTTATTAGTATTTTTCTATTTGTATACTATAGGTTTTTTATATTTTATCAAAACTTTATTTTATATTGTAGATCTGAGTGTAGTATATTGAGATTTGATATCTAGGAAGGTTTTGTATTTGGTAGTTTATAGTACTAGTTTTTTCTTTGTACAGTTACTTATATATAATGCACATAGTTGTTATAAAAAAACAGATTTATACTCTTCTTATAGATCTAAAAATTATAAGCAAAACAGATAAACAAAAAATAGTAAAGAGTTTTTAGTAATAGTAACAAGAACTGTGTGATAAATAATTATAACAGCTAGTCCATCAAGAAGTACAGTTTAATGGACAATAGACAATATAGAAAAAAGAAATTGGACAACCATTTTTCTTATACCCACTATTTTTAAAGCTTTGTTGCCAACTATGTCAGCAATACAACAGAAAATACTACAGTCAACCCTCCATAAATGCAATTTCATAAATGCAATACCTCTCTAAATGCACGTTTTTTTCTATTCCATAAAATGTTATTAGTGCTAAATGCACGTTCTATATTCTGTAAATGCACGTTCTCTTGAATAACATTTTATATCACACTAACCTCCCTAAATGCACATGGCCAATCAAATTTTAGTATTTAAGATAGGTTATACAGTTTTAGTAAAAGTTACACAAACTTGATGATCTAATTTTTAAAAGCTGCAATTTAATTGGCTCTCTCTAAATGCAAACCTCCCAAATGCACGTTGTAGGCTTGTCCCTACGAGTTGCATTTATGGAGGGTTGACTTACAAGCTATAGTACAGACAACCTAGTTCTGACCAATCAAATTGATGATATTCAAATTGCTAATTTGTTTTCAAAAAAATTGTAAAAAAAAATACTATCTTAGAATGTTAAATCAAAATAGGATATTTTCAACAACTCTTTCTGCTGATCCATATTTCCAAAAACAGCGGAAAAAGAAAACAGAGAAAAGGACAAAAAGTACACTAGTTAAGGTGCCTAATACAAATAATAAAAAGGAAAGAACACTTAAAATAAACAGTAGTCTAGTAGTAGCACTTCAGACAAAAAACAGTTGATAAGGGGCTAGCAAGAAAACTTTCGTTTTTGGAAAAATTTTCTGGAAAATTGGGAGAATTCCTCGAGACCCTGTAACGCTGATCTGTTTTGATC
>QKWP01000766.1:0-13393 GCA_003550325.1 Gigaspora rosea
ATTTTTCTCTTACTTTTAAACGTAGGGATAATAAAGTTATTTGTATTACTAATTGTTTTTGTGTCCAGAACGCAGTTTATTTTTATGTAACCCCTGAAAGTGACGATTAAAAATGGCCTACCGTTGCAATTTACTATGAAAATTGATAATTTCATATGAGTGTCGATCACTCAAATTTCATAGTAAAAAATTTATTCACCTGATCTGCGTGACATCTCGATCGACTGATATAAGTAAAATTTCATTCCCGTCATTTTTAATTAGTGCTCCAAGATCGATTTAAACATTAGTTTTTGCGTATTTTCGCTTTTTTCTTTTACGTGTGTTCGAATTCTTCGTCGGGCTGATCCGGAATAGTCAAAATTTGCACTCTCCGATTGGCTATTTCCTCTCCAGGAGCTTGTATTACCCGCACAAATAAGTGGATGCAAGTTGGCCCTACTAAATTTAAGTATCGCACAGAGATGATTTTAGAAATTTGTGGAACACACTAGATGGCAAAATGAAACAAGTTAAAAACGAAATGGAATTATTCCACAACATCACGATCCGTTAACTGAAGAAGAAATTACTCTTATATTTATCATCCAAGTGTATCAGCATCAGACGCTCAAGGGTTACAATATCGAGTATTTATGTGGATGTGTATGCTTTGTGCACCACGGGGCGGTGAGCACGGTCAAATGAAAGTCTCACAATTTAAATTTCTTCCTGACGGTGAAATTATTTTTACAAAATGGTCTCAAAAAAAAGACCAAGGAAGATTAGATGATAATTGTAATGCAACTAGTATACCATTTCTACCAGACCCTATTGTGATATCCGGCTTTATTTTCTAAACGACCTGATAATTGCAAGAAAAAACCTGTTATTAGACTTAAGTCTGAAAACAGGTTTTTTCTTGACTGTTTCAAAAATACTGTTTTTAAAAATACGATAAAAAGCTTGGAATCATATGATAAATACTATGTTAAGGAAGATTTGCCAAACCTGTAATATTAATATTGAAGGTCGAAATATTGCCAACCATTTTGGTCGTACAATCAATTACATATCAACTCGGAACACGCCTAATTCAACTTTAATGTCGATTACTGGACATAAAAGCGAAATTTCTGTTAGAATTTATTCACATCCTTCTGAACAGCAAAAGATAGATTGTTTATCCGCAATAATTAATTCTAGCATTAATAATGTCAAAGTAACTTTTATTTAAATTTTGATGATTTTTAATTAGTGTTAATAATTTGTTACATTACTTAAAATACTTGTTTTTTAGACTAGCCTAAACGTACAATCTATTGAACCGAATAGCCAAGATAATGAGGATCCGGTAATTTAAAAATTTTTTTCTCGTTTTTTTTTTAATATTACATAAATACTAAATATTTATTCTTAGATTGAAGATATTAATGATCCGGTAATGCAAAATATATGTTTTTATTTTATTTTATTTATATAAACATTTAAAATATTAATTTTCTTAAGCATGCTTTTTTTTTTTAGATGAATCCTGATTTTCAAACCCGTGCTACTCAAACCGCCCTGGTATTTACGGTCCTGGAAATCCTCATCCTGAAAAAAATCCAACGCTTGGGGGCCGTCAACTCTTGAAAGGAAAAAAGGAAAATTCGCAAATTATTATTGCGCTTTGCAAAAAGATGTGACCTTTGCAGATCACAATGTCGTGTGAAAATCGGAGATTTTATAGATTTTGAGATTTTAAGAATTAAACCGATTTCAAAGAAATATAAACGTAACCAATCAAAAATATAACGTAACAGACAATCTGGAATCTCAGTGATTCTCAACCATCATCATTAAAAAAATCACCGGCCACATCTTTTTGCAAAGCGCTATAATAATTATTACATTACGGCTAGTACTGTAATTTTCAAATAAATTTATATAGTATGATACGTATATTTGATGTAATCGGTATTATAAGATATATAAATTTGCTTAATAAAAAATTCCGATATTATTGGAATTTATAAATAAAAAATAATTATATTATTGATCGATGCAGATCATAATGGCCTGAAGGATAATAAAAAATTATTTATTTCGAAAGGGGTTCGTTCTTATAATACAAATCAATACAAATCAAGGGGGTGCTTATTTTGGGGTGGTGCTTATTTTTGGGTGGTGCTTATTTTTGGGTGGTGCTTATTTTCGGTAAAACACTGTAAATAAGATGCGTAACTTGATAAAGTTTATCATGTAGAAACCCTTTTTTTATCAGTAAAACAATTAAATGAATTTACCATTTTAATCAACAATCTTTTACCACAAACCACCTTTTTTATACCTTCCTTGGAAAATTTTGCAATCAATAGAGAATTCAAAGATATCGCTCAAGCAACTTTGCCATGGGTCTTCATTCTTGGCATCAACGAATTACTATTTTTTTTTCGCATTAATAAGTTTTTATGAAAAATAAAAAATCAGGAAGCCCAAAATACAATAGCGAATATTTTTATAATTTCTGATGATGAATTTGATAAATAATACAGTAATAGAAGAATCAATAAGGGATCACTTAAGTATCGATTTTCAATCAAATGAGCACCATTACGATTACTAACTAATCACATCGAAATGATGCTTGAGAAAATTTCAATGGTATCATAAATTGCATATTCGAATTTTGACGAAAATTTTATGTAAATAAATTATGGTTGAATCACTTGCTAATCACATCAAGGTTGAAAACACCCAAAATCTGATATTTATTTATTTGGGAATAATTAATGCGGAAATCTTATATAGAACACCTTTGACTGTATTTTATTGTGAAGTTAGTGACGCAAAAGCAATAGTACTTGATGAATTAAAACTACTAAGTGTCGAAGATACTAAAACGTGCATGATAATCTAATGAAATAATGTTAGAACAAAAATCCGGAAAAACATCCATCTGCAGATGAAGACATAGAACATAACAAAATGGCAAAGCGATGATCAGAGCTTATCAGATATCAGAGTTTAAAGAAAGATTTATATAGTTATTAATAAATTGGATGATTAATTTTAATGTAGTTAACTACAATAACTAAATATAGATCTACAGGAGACGGATCATTAGATCTATTCAAATAATCTATTACAAAGTTATTTTATGATTTTATTTATATCAGATATTAATAATCTTTAGGAAGTAATTAGTGATAATTTTACCCTACTGTGTAAATTTTAATTCACTTTTCGTAATTCATATCACGATTTTCTAGTTCATCTTACAGTTTCAAGGTTATTCTAGACTACAAATAAACTTTTGTATATTAGGGTGATTCAAAGTTAACTTATTTCAAAAACAAGTAGGGGTTTAAAAAGTCCTATTTCTGGTTTGAAATTTTGAAATCAGATAATGAAATAGGTGTTATTCGGAGATGAAATAAGCATCCTTAATATACAGTATAAAAAAGCTTAAAAATTAAAATAAATAACGTTTACGAAGCACTGATTTCAAAATAATTACAACATTAATTTAATTTGAAATCAGAAACCCTTAGCATTAGGTTTGAATTAGGGATGTTATCCTGTTCCAACCGGTTGGTTCGTGCTCAAAAACTCGTTTGAACACTGTTTCGAACCACACATGTAAAACTGGTTATTGAATTCGGTTTATGCAAATGTGTTAATAATTATGTTTGTTTGAACAATTTAATAAAGCATGCTATATATTTATTAAAGCAATTTTACATTTGTAAAATATAAATATTATGCATTTACAATATTTATTGCATCTATTGCTACGTATTATTTATTTGTTGAACAACATAATAATATCCGGTTTAATAATATTCTACACAGTCGAGGATGCCTGATTCGTACTATGTTTTTAGGCAGAGACTTGCAGTTACGCTTTCTTCAGGTAGTCGATTACGGATTGGATTAATTGATTTTTTGGCTTTAGAAAACATTCTTCACTAGATACAGAAGTAGCCTGCACGATCAAATAATTACGTGCATTTGTGCAAGTCCAGAATAGCGTACAAGACCAGTATCTATTGAATAAGGTTTATTGCAATGTCGTTTATCACAAATTTCAACAAGTTCATCCCAGAAAGGATTTTTTTTAATCATTTTGGGGATGGTTTGTTATTTCTGAAAGTGTTTCGGATTCAAGTGTATTTTGAGAGCTCAAAGAGGTATGTTTAATTTGGTTAATAAATTGGTCAAGTGCGTTTTCTTCATCCATCTTACGAAGTTTAAGTAAATAAGTAAAAATATGTGCAAACGAAAAATTGCACATTTATATATTAAAAAAAAAGCAATTTTCATTATTTAATTTCGTGGTAATTAATTAAAAAAAAAAAAAAAATTAATATCGTCATAATATCGCAATTAACTTTTAATTAAAAGTCTATCTTCGTCATATTAGCATAACGTCATAATAATCGGCCAATCGAAAAAAGATATTTTTTGTCAATGCACGATAGTAAAAGTCAATTACTAATCAATTTGAGCAGGAGGAGTTTAAATATTATAGTAAAAATCATGTGACTACAAAAACTCGAGTTTAACTGGTTTGGGTTTCAAACAGGGCCGAACAGAGTTTGGATGAACAGGATAACATCCCTAGTTTGAATCACCGTATTACAGTAAATCCGAAAATTTTGTATAACCTCGTTTTTTTTGTTGATTCCAATTAATTTTGTAGTAGAATCACCCCAATGATGCTACTGTTTAAGCCGTAATTAGCTAAAGCTTATGTCGTGACGATTCTATGCATCACTAATTACAATTTACGTTTTTATTAAGCTCCTTTATGGTTTTTCTTCATAAAAACTTTTTATTGAGCGTCTTATGCTTTTCAAAGTGAAATTTTAATACGAATACTCGACAAGATGTCAACAAAGTGTAAATATCGTTCTTATGATATAGGTTAGAGGGGAGAATTGATCAAAATTTTCGAGCATCGAAATAAGCTTTTCATTCATTGAGATTTTAATTTGGTCATCATCGAGCATTGGTCAAAGTTAAAATTTTTATTTGTTTGATAATGATAATTGTTTGATTTATTATAAATAACAAAACAATTGATAATGAAAAATAAAATTGCGCTAAACTTTTTTTATATATGAATTTAATATTTAAAAAACTCAATGAATATTCGAAATTTTCGGTCAACAATGCTCGAAATCATCGATTCCACTCTCTTCCGAAAGTTTGTTTTTATAAAGTGTTCTGGAATACAAAATCTAAGTGCTTGATTTACTTTCAGAAATCGAGTTTAACTACAATTTAGCAAAGAATTTTGTATTGTTAAATTTTAAATAAACATATTAAATATATTGTTACAGCGGCCTTGCGGAATTCGACCTTTAATTTCCCCCAAATTTTATCAGATGTTTATTAATACCATGGGTTTAAAGTATTGTATTACGGATAAGCTTTTCATCGTTAATAAATAAATTATAAACATTTATATAAAATCAATCTGTCGTAATGTTAAAAAATGGTCACTATAATTAAAGCCATTGAGGTTACAATTGTTCAAAGTAGCCACGTGATTTTGTATCATAATAGATGTTTTGATATACAATTTTGAAATGTAATATTTAGAGCATTCTAAAAAATGCTTTAAAATATTATATATTTTTTTTTTGTGTGATTACCATTCAATATAAGAAAAACATTGTCTCTAAAAAACTAGCCCAAACCGTATTAAAATTCAAAAGCTGGTGGCATATATAAACCAACTTGATTATTTTTGTGAATTCAAAAGATAATTAGATTATCAAGAACTTTAAAGCAAACGATTTATTAAGTTTACAACGTTTTTATAAGAAATAAATTCATATATGCAAGCAGATCTTATCTTGAAATAAAATATCTTTCAAATTCTTTTTGTTGATAAAATACCTTGTGATTATGTGAGAAAGTTTGAGAACTAGGTGTGAAAAATGTAAAACATCTTCGTCATAACCATGCTTATTTTTTATCAGCAGATCATGACATTATAACAAAACTGTGTTCATATAAAATGATTCTATTTGATTTTGTCTTATATCAGGAACGTAGTGATGAACATCACGGAGTGATACCAGGAACGGTGTGATGCATATCACGAAGCAATTGAAATCGCAAAATCTTGGTTCTGATTGGTCCACGTGATGTTATACATCACTTGGTGCTTAATTTTCGCCTGTCTATCGTCGCATGGACCGTCTTGATGCTTAATTTTCACCTGTCGATCATCGCATGGACCATCTTGAATGCTTCTGAGCGGTAATTCGAGCGCCTAATTTCTTGTTAATGTGACTAGTGCTACGGTATAATGAGACATATGACCGTTAAAAAAAATGCGATTATCCGTAGAATGAAATTACAAATGCTATAACAACCTATAGTAAAAAATTGCTTTTTAGACGTAAATATCGGTGACCCGATACAAATTTGCAAATCTATTCGCTCAATATTTAGCATTTTTCATTTTTTTTCGTAGGATTTTTTATTGGGTTGATTAAATGATAATCTCTGATTATCAAAGATGAGAACGAAAGAATTTGTTAATCATTAACGCAACTCTCTTAAAATCGTGAAACGTAAATTTTCCAAATTTGCTTCTGTTGTTTGATTACCTAATATATGATGCTGTTTTGAGCGAAAAATAGCTAAAAAAAAGTAAATCAAATGTTTTACGAATTTGAAAGCGTTTTGTATAATGGTCTTAAGTTCAAGAACAAGTGCAAAATAAGAACAATAACTCCGCAATAGATAAAAAAATTTCATGATATTAATAAAAAACAGTGAATATATTAGCAAAAAATTACATTTCACTGAATATTCCATTTTCGTAAATTTTGGTCGGAATTTTTGCCGTCCGGATTATTTGATAATTACTAATTTTCTCGGGGCTCGTAGTTTTATGTCGATCTACCAACCGATAAAATCATGGTTATATCCAGTGTGTTAAAATTAAACTAATGTAGCAATATGATTTGCTTCAACGCTTTTGATTGGATATACAATCCGTGATCAAGAATGTTAAGACTAAAATATCGATGAGCAAGTTATGATCAAGAATGTTATCACAATTCAAATTCTAGCAATTGTATCATGATAGTACCAAATCAACTTTAACCACATATGGTATTGGTATCGATTTGTAATTGATAACAACTAACTAAAGCGTGCTAAAAAAAAAAGCCTCGTTTTATGAGCTTCTTTTTTAGTAAAATATTAATATTATTGACTTCTTATTTGATAATCTACAATTATTAATTTATAAGTAAAAATTGTATTTAAATTGATTACAAAAAATGGGGGTCGTCTAAAGCCAGGTGCGTTCATGTGATATAAAGCCAATCAAATCGTAAAATTTGATCTTTACGGATCAGCCCGACGAGACAAAAACAAAGAAAAAAAGTGAAAAACACCGAAAATACAAAAAATGAGTGTCTAAACCTGTCTAGGAGCATTAAAAAAAATGTCGGGAAGATCAATTTTACTTATAAGTCAAGCCCTAACCCTAACTCCTAACTAACCCTTACCCTAATTTTAATTAAATAATCAAAACCATATAAACGCACCTGCTTTAGCCATCCCCCAAAAATGGATAACTAACCGTAAATAAGCAAGTTATTGCACATCAACGATCATGTGTAACATGTAAAAAATGTCAAGTTTGGCATTAGTCAGGAATTGAATGTTCGAATAGTGTTGCAAGCCGGCTTAGCCAGTCCAACCAGTCCAGCTGTGGCTAAGCCATGGCTTGGCACAGTAAACATTTCGTGAACAAGCTTTTGTACCGATTTTTTTGCTAATAAATGCTTTTTATAATCACACACTAAATAATAAATAAAAATTATCCAAGAACACCCCCAAAAATTTATCCTAAATTCCGCACAGCAAAAAAATTATGCAAAATTAAACTGCTGATACTCATTAAATGAAAAACGGGTTTGAGCCGATTTTATTGTAGAGTAAACCTATTTCTTAAAAAATTCCTTTTTTGTAAAGAAGAATAATTTTCGGACAAAATTAGAAATTTTGAAATTCTTTAGCCTACATTACATAAATTCTGGGACATTGGTAAAAAATTGCTACCATACCCGTACAAATCCAGATCTTGACCCGTGCCCGACGCCAACCCGTGCTGATCCTGTCCAATTTTCTTATAGGGGCTAAACGCTAGATCTGATGCATCCGAACCGGAAATTTGGAGATAGCCCTGTAAAAATCGTGATTGTCATGCAATTAATCAAGACAAGAACCTGTTAAAGCAATGTTTGGTTAAACAATTCTTATACAATAGACTATGGCCGCAATGCTTTTACTACGATTTACCGTAAAGAATTTTGTTACGAATCGATACACAATGCCATATATGATTTGGATCACAACTCACTCGTCGATAAATGTATGCATAAATTATTATCTTAAATTTATATGTATTAATTGTTATGACTTTTATAATTTCTTTACGATAATTTATTATGATATATTATGTTGTATTCTTTTCTATTTTCACCATTTAAAAAGATTACATGCAAACCGGTTCTAAAGGTATAATCTTAATTCTTTTGTATCGGTCAAACTTCCTAATAAATATTTAATCCAGATTAATCCGTAATTATTGAGATATTTTAGTTCAAAGTCTAAAAAACTTTTACTTAGAAACTTTCTACCCCATTTCTACTGACGAGCCCCCATATATATATAATATATATATATTACCTTAATTTATAAGGTGTGCTTAAAACATGTGATATTGATATTTGCTTATATAGCAGTTGAGTTTAACTTCTACGGGGTCCCCAAAATTCCGGGTCGGGATAAGTCGGAGTGCATAGGAATCATGGTCGGCAGGATCGGAATCGATCAATTTTGTCCAAAGATCATAAAAAATTTTACTAGATCTGACGCATCCTACCCGAAATTTTGGGACGGCTCTGTAAAATCGTTGAATTTGTTGCGTTTGTGCGGCTTAACGCTGACCACCTGCATAATGCCGGCTAGCCGTCAGTATAAACACGTTATATGATATTATGAGAATGGCCGGATTCTTTGGGAGGGAGGGTTGGGTCGAAATTGTGCCTGTCGCAGTTGAGTGAGCAATCGTTTGCGTAAGGCCAGTTCGCGTTTCCCATGGATTTATCTTTGATCTCATTGTCGCCTTTAACAAGTTAGTGATTACTGTTTATGGAAAGTTATTCAAATCATACTCACCTTTGATTATCTTTGTTCTGGCTGATGGTTCCACGATGCGCATCAACATGCTTAGCATCTTTTCGATCTGTTGACTTTACGTCAACTCGAAAAAATGCGGATTTCACCTACCCTAACAACGATCTACAAATCGGATTTCACACCTCGCAACCATGTTCTATTATAATTACTACAAAATTCATCACGTGTCACACTAATTTTCAAATCAGGTCCCAAAGTTCGTTAATGATCATTGTCACTGCACGCAGCATTCAATCAATCAATTAATTAATCAATTATATGCTGCGACAACTGTGATAGCGATGTCGATTGTTAGTGAACTTTGAAGTGGCTGTTCTGGCAAGCTCATAGATACGTATCGTCATACAATTAAATTTTATAAGCAATCAGGTTTTAAATTATCTAGATATTAGAATTTTCATCAATCGACATTCTAACTATCCACAGTAAATAACCAATAAAGTATTATGCTTTTTGACATGAAATTTTCATAATATAAACATAAAACTCACAATTCAAATATGGTTTTGCCAAAAATAAATATTTATTAAGTTTAAAGTGATGATTATGTGTAAATTTTATGTAGAAAAAAAAAAGCTTATTTAGACGGCCAAATTGGTTTTTCTTAGTAAAATAAATAAGTTGGCTATATACTAACGTTAAAATGTTCAGTTTATCTATATACGGTAAAGCTTTTTTTTTATTAAGACAATTTTCTTTGCCTCTAAGTAACCTTGTTCTACGCAAAATTTTACGGGTACCGGTATATGTGTATTTCATCCACTTCTCCTACTTTTACTAAGTGAAAAGTTGAATTAAAGTTCTGAACAAAATTTTTTTTAAAAAATAACCTCTTCCTATTTGTTATACCAGATACGTACTGTACGTACGTACGTAATATCTATGTAACTTTATTTTTTTTTAACATTCGTTGACCAATTTTCATCTTGTAGTACAGTACATACAAATGGAAAATAAACAATTAAAATCTTTTGTGTTTCAAATACAGAAATAAAAGTTATGATTGGTTCACAACTGTGTACACGTTTATGTGCATAAATCTTTGTGACATATTAATGTAATTAATTTTCTTCTTTGAATGTTTAAATACACGAGCATACGTACGTACTCGTACGCACGTACAGTACGTATGTTGATAATCATATAATTGAATTTCTGAAAAAAAAAAATCAAATACTTTTTTAATATGAATAGCACTGATTGTATTATTGAAGAAATCACAGCTATTCAGGAATATGATTTATTTGAAAAATTGGAAACTCTTAGTGTGAGAAATTCTGGAAATATATATAAAGCTTCTTTGCATAGTTATAATATGATAATGGTCTTGAAAGACATTAAATTCAATGAAAAATACACTTTAAATGAGCTTGTATACGAAGTAATAATTTTTATTATTCGACGTTATAAATATGTTAATTATAATGAGCAAATTTATTAAATATTATTTACATCACTTTATAGCTTAAACGGCATCGAAAGTTAGAATTTCATAATAATATTCTTCGAATTTTTGGTATTACGAAATCAGGTATTATAATTACACCATAGTGTTCATTATTTAGATAAAACTTATTCTAATAACTTATTTTAATAAATTTGTTATTATACTGGTAAAGATCAAGATAATTATATGCTAGTTCTTGAATATGCCGATAATGGTTCATTAAGATATTATTTAGAACAAAATTTTAAATCATTAAATTGGAATGATAAATTGAATTTGGCAAAGCAACTTGTTAGTGTCGTGACCTGTTTACACGATAATAATATTATTCACATGAATTTGGTATATGTTAATTTAGTTTATTAATTTCAAATAATTTGGATCTTAAAAGCAGAAAGGCGACTAAATTCCCAAATTTTATGTACTGTACCTACGAATGTTTTTCTGTATAATTCAACTAAATTTCTAATTTCTCCTTTCTACTTTTAAGTTTTTGAACATTAATTTCGTGTATACTGAATATATTTATTTTTATAATAGCATTCTGAAAATATTCTTATCCATAATAATAATATTAAACTTAGTGATTTTGGAACTTCTAAAAGATCAATCAAATCTCCAACTTTAATTCTTAATCTGCTTGAAAATATTCAATATGTCGACCCTCAATGCATTCAAAACATCAAAACTTATACTTTTAGTAAAAGTTCTGATATTTATAGCATTGGAATTCTTCTTTGGGAAATTTCAAGTGGCGTTATTCCGTTTAAATCTGAATTACCACCAGGCTTCGATTTGATAAATGCTATCATTCATGGTAAACGTGAAACAATTGTCTCTGGAACTCTTCATGAATACTCGAATATCTACATGGGTAATATATTGATTTTTTATTCATTCTTTTTAAATGTTATGCTAAAAATATTTTTATCATTTTTTATTCTATAGAATGCTGGAAGCATGACGCTGATCAGCGTCCAACGATTCAACATATATATCAAAAACTCAATGAAATTGATTTAAAAAATGGAACCAATATTTGTCAACAGTCTATAAAAAAGATTCCTTTATCAAAAAATAAGAGCTTAAATGATCCTAATTTTTTACAAAGTTATATCGATCAATATAATGAAAAAGCAAAAGAATTAGAGTTACTTTTTACAATTATTTTGTCACTTCAAGAAACAATTGGCCAAAATACTTCAACTACTAATATTACCTCTTCTTTATTCAAATCCGGTACTATAATGAATTCAAATAACATTCTTTCAAATCCTTTATCAAAGGAGCTGAGCACAAATGACAATTTTGTTCAAATATTTATTAAAGAATTATTTCAATTTTTTATAATACAATTTAATCATCATGAATTTCAAAAAGATATCATTCACAATCTTTACAAATTTATTACAAAAACTGGAAAGAATCTTGATAACATTTTTAATCTACTTAATAATTATCTGGATCAATCTTGGTTTACAAGTATAATTGGTTTCTTTTATGAACATGGAATTGGAATACCTGCTGATGATCAAAAAGCATTTAACTTGTATAAACAAGCTTCTGATGATCAAAGTTATATTCATTTAGATGATTATAATAATAATAATAACTATTTTCCATCATTAGATAAATTAATAAAAGACAATCAAATTATTGGTCTAATTTCTCTTGGAAAGATTCATTTATATAACGTATTTAAAATAGATCATCGAAGAGCTCTTCATTCATTTTTAGATTCTGTTACAAAAGGTTCAGCTTTAGGTCAATATTATGTTGGAAATTGTTATTATTATGGTTATGGTACTTCTGTAAATTTATTGCAAGCTTTTAATTGGTATTTAAAATCTGCTGAAGATGGTAATTCAATTGGTCAATATAGAGTTGCTTATTGTTATGAATTTGGTTATGGAATTGAAATAGATTTAACAAAAGCTTTTGAATGGTATTTAAAAGCTGCTGAAAATGGTGATAAAAATAGTCAATATGAAGTAGGGATCTGTTATAAATATGGTAAAGGTGTTTTACAAGATAAGCAAAAAGCTCATCAATGGTTGCAAAAATTAAGTTGCGATTAATACAGTATTAAAAAAAAAAGGTTAAAATATGCAATAACGATATACTGTTAAAGTATTAATTCAACATTTAACTAACTAGAACTATAATATACTAATTAGAGAAAACAATGTAGATGTAGAATTATAGTTTTTTATAAAAAATAAAAAATACTAATATCTAATACAGCGCTAATAATGTAAAGTTCAAAAAGAAAGTAAAATTCTATGGTAAATAAATAAATAAATATATATATATATATGAAATTTGTGCGCTAAATTATTAGTTGCAGATTCCCAGCATTTGTTTATTCATTTATAAATAGTGTTAAGTTAGAACAAATAGCGATCTAATCCTATAATACGAAGGAAATAATAATGAGTGACTATCGTGATAAAAGAAAAATTGTTAAAAAATGAAAAAGCAATTATTTGCTTTAAATTTCAAACTTTACTTACGTGTTAAATTACCAGCATGTAAGTATATAGTTTATTCAAAAACCAAAGTACACATTTTATTGTCATTAGAATTCTCTATTAAATTTACTTCTTTGTTCTTTCACTTACGTATTAAATTACCAGCTTGTAAGTATATAGTTTATTCAAAAAACAAAGTACACATTTTATCATCAATAGAATTCTCTATTAAATATTACTTCTTTGTTCTTTCACTTATGTGTTAAATTACCAG